>JACXGJ010006579.1:0-33810 GCA_016801105.1 Esox niger | reverse complement strand
TTCTCTCACTCAAAGTGTATCTGGGTGATGCCAGGCCATTAACTCTGTCTTCTCTTTTTCTCTTCCCATGTCTTGCCTCTCCCTCTTTCTTTACTGCTCTCCTTCTCTACCACTTCCGTTTCTCTCTCCACTGTAGTGTATCTTGGTGATGTGTCAGGCTTATGTACTTGTTGCAAACAAAAGGCGCCCTGTCCGCCCCAGTCCCAGGTGTTCCTTATTGATCGCCCTGTGGATTTGACAGAAAGTAACCACTCTGTTGGCTTTTCAAAAGACACTCTCCCTTCTCTCTCTTGCGCTCTCTCTCTTACACGCTTCCTTGTATGTATACGCAAACTCATGCGCACATTCTCCCTCTACCTTTAACACACTCTCTTTCTGACTCTGTCTCACAAATTCCCAAACCAAGACAATCATCTCACAAATGCTTATGTGTGTGTGTGTTTTGACACAACAGGAGTAGTGCTGACAAACATATCTTTCTCTCCTTTTCTCTGTGTACCTCTCTTTTTACCCTGTTTCTCTGTCCCTCTCCCCTCACTTTCCCTTGATCACACTCTCCTCTCCCATTCTCTCTGGTAAATAATGTAGCGTGGCTCTCTGCTGTTGTGTGTGGCTCGTTGCCGTGGTACCAGAGTGTCTCTGTACCTGTCTGTGAGACATGGCCACTCAAGTTGCCTAGGCGTTCTTTTCAGGGAAGAGGAGTTGGAGAAAAAAAAAAGAGGAAGAAAGGGGGGCACAGGGAGAGAAATGTTACGCACTGCAAAAGACAGAGGGCAGATGTAGTGAAAGGGAAACAGAGTGGAAGAAACGAAGAGTCTAAAGGGAAACAGTGAGTCTGGGCAAAGAGGGAGTCTGGGCAGCAACCTTAGTTTAGCACAAAGCTACTTGATCTAGAGATAATGCACCCAATCTTTACTTGTTCCTGATGACAAAAAATGTTCCTGGAAGGCATTTACAATATTACAATATGATATCACTCAGGAATGTTAATGACATTTTTCTAATGTTCTGTATGGGGTGTCAAGCAATGTGTAGTGCTCTGGGTTAAGTAGGAACAATTTGTGTCTGATATTTGAGGGTGATTTGTATGACAGGCAGCAGAAATCCCTTTTACAACCATAAGGTGTGCAAATGGTTTTCTGGGTTGTATGTATTTGAAAACAAGATCATTATTTTGATTTGGACAGACACTTGAACAGTAAGTTATGAACATTATTTTGTATAAGAATAAACACACAAATACACACTTACAGAACACTATGCCATTTAGAATTAACACCACAGTAGTAATATTAACTGCAACCCAATGCCAACACCAAGGCCAAGACAGTTAACACTGGTTAAGGTGTTGTTCTTCACTGCAGCTAGCTACAAACATCAATGAGATTTGCCTTTATCTGACAAGGTGTAGGTTGGGCTTGTGTTATGCCCTCTATATACAGGGCGCTACGGTGTGGGAGGAGAGTGGTGGGCGAAGGTGCGTGGCATCCGGCCTAATGCACACCGCCTGGAGAGAAAACACCAACACTTCATGCTCTCACTCACACACAGAAACACAGAAAGAGGGAGACGTAGATGGAACCATCTAACATTTCCATAGTTTTTTGCAGGAGTATTGGGATAGACTTTTTATACTCCTTTTGTTTAAATATGTGATCATTGTTGATAAATATTCATTTTATTTGTGGGTATTAGGTTCAGAGTGCTACAGGTATTCACATCAATATTTGGTACGAGAAGGAGAAGCAAAAACACCACAGCCTTTTCTTACCTTTCCCAGTTGCTTCTACTTCTCAGATGTACACTGATCAGCCAACATTATGAGCACTGACAGGTGAAGTGAAAAATGCTGACAATCTCATTATCATGGCACCTGTCAGTGGGTGGGATGTATTAGGCAGCAAGTGACCATTCTGTCCTCAAAGTTGGTGTGGTAGAATGTTGTGGCAATTTCTTAACTAATGTATTTTGGAGACATGTTTGCTTATCTATTACCTGGTATGTAACTCTGGTCATTGGTTTTGACATGCATCTGTATTATTTCAGAGAATCATTAGGTTCTCTGACCATCTGCTCAACTGTCTAAACCATTAAGGGTATCTGTCCTTTGTTCCTTAGGAATGTGATTGTTGGGGGACGGTAGGGGCAGTTGTCTTTTTAGGTAAACACAACAGTGAACATTATGGCAGGAAGGATAAGATAGGGGGGACAACCCTCCCACCTGTGTGACCTAAGATTGATGGGTAGCATTATACCACACCCCTTTAACTGTTATAAATACTGACCGTTGTTGAATTTACTTTAGAGGCTCCTCGAATGATTATTCTGTAAGCATTTGACGCGTCTCTCTATTTGCAAATAAACTGCTAATTGTGCCAAGAGAATTTTGTCTCTGTCTTACTCCTTTGAGTGTCTATCGATGAAATTTCCATCAAAAGAAGCAGGAAAAATTGGCAAGCGTAGGGATCTGAGCAATTTTGACAAGGGCCAAATTAAGATGGCTAGATGACTGGGTCAGAGAATCTCAAAAAACAGCAGCCCTTGAAGGGTGTTCCCGGTCTTCAGTGGTCAGTACCTATCAAAAGTGGTTCAAGAAAGGAAAAGCGGTGATCCGGCGACAGGGTCAATGGGCGGCCAAGGCTCATTGATGCACGTGGGGAGCAAATGGTGGCCCGTGTGGTCCGATCCAATAGACGAGCTACTGTAGCTGAAACTAATGAAAAAGTGAATGCTGGTACTGATAGAAAAGGTGTCAGAACACACAGTGCATTGCAGTTTGTTGCATATGTGTCTGCAATAGGCATGTGAGAATCAGAACTGACCACAGAGCAATGGAAGAAGGTGGCCTGGTCTGATTAATCATATTTTTCTTTTACATCACGTGGATGGCCGAGTTCGAGTGAGTCGCTCTTTCCAATGGGAACACTTTCCCATAGGATGCACTATGGTAAAGGCAAGCTGGTAGAGGCAGTGTGTTGCTTTGGGCAATGTTCTGCTGGGAAACCTTGGGTCCTGCCATGTGATGTTACTTTAACATGTACTAACTACCTGAGCAATTTTGCAGACCATGTGCATGGTAACGGTATTCCCTGATGGCCTCCAAACTGGCCTCCAAATTCTCCTGATCTCAATCCAATCGAGCATCTGTGGGATGTCCTGGACATAGTCCAGTCCATGGAGGCCCAACCTACCAACTTACATGACTTAAAGGATCTTCTGCTAACGTCTTGCCAAATATTTGCAAATGAGATCTCCCTCTGTTTTTTCTTTCACCAATTCACTTCACTTTGCATGCCAGCTTTGGGGTATGTTCTGTGATATTACACATGAAAACCAATACCTAGGATTTGCAGGCTCATCTCTATTATGATAATGAATTACACTGCCACCGTATGCTTTACTCCTTTGGCTCTGTTTGCTTTCACCATGAAACAGCCTGAAAATTGTTATCCTAACTGTATTGTCACTAAAGATCTAATGAATTTCCAGTTTCCAAGTGGAAACTGGTCGCCAGTTTCCACTTGACTCATTTATTATTTTTCTAGCCCGGGTATCGATTCCCCAGGCTGATGCTATAAATGAGATGTGTTCTCAGTCAACTTGCTTGAAAAAAAAATGTATTACACAAACGGATTTATTCAGAGGCCATTCTTCATAAGATCATAAAATCAATTACAATACAGTTTCTCTCAACAAATAAGTTATCAGCAAAGTCAAAGCAATTTTTTTCTATATTTTTTGTGGGAGTGAGGACTAAGTACAGTTAGAATTTGTGTCTTTTAACTGATACCAACACAGATTGAACTGTCCTACTGCTTTATTTGCCAAAATCCTTCTAACTGCCTTGTGTTTGACTCAGGATATTCCCTGCTGTACCACATTCCCACGTGATTCCATTATTGTGTCCGATGTTACCAACTCTTCCTGCCCAAATGCTCAAATAAACACAAGTCCAACCCCGAAGTCTCAGCTCTGCTAGGGGCATTCCAGAGGTGTTAGCTTATCGAACACATGCACACACAGAGCCAGAAAATGCAACCACAGAAGAAAAGCAGTACTCCAGGCTCAGACATGGAAAAAATTAAAACATACTATGAATAATATTTACATTGCACTTTTTAAGTTATAGTCTTCTTAAACTGTTATTGTCTCCATCTCGTTCATGCAGCCCTTCAGCATTCTGTTTACTGCCAAATTCAAATACAAAAACAAAACAAACACATGTCAGTCTATTTTTCATTAAAGTAGTCTTTTCTACATACATTATTTTAATAACGTCAGTACATTTTGATGTGCAGTGGTATTGATATGTACAAAAGATGATCCTAACACATTACTGAACGGACTGCAGCTGAAGAATGTTGGGATATAAACAGTCAGTGTAAAGAACATTTTCAGACCTGACTTTAACTAGCTCATGTTTCTTGCCTCCCCTATGACAGAGTCGCCAATGAGGTAATGCTCGTTTGGTGTTCGGTTGGTTTGTGTGTG
This sequence comes from Esox niger, assembly GCA_016801105.1. Lineage (NCBI taxonomy): Eukaryota > Metazoa > Chordata > Actinopteri > Esociformes > Esocidae > Esox > Esox niger. The sequence continues at coordinate 29,319 of JACXGJ010006579.1, read as the reverse complement.
TGAGTGCGTGTGTGTTTGTGTTCAGCTTGCATGGTGTTCAGTTTGTTTGTGTCTGTATAGATGTGGGCGTGTGTGCATTTGTTTGTGTGTGTTCCTGTGTGTGTAAAGGGTAATGCTCATGACATTCAGATCTCTTAAAGAGGATCTTACTCTTTGACACAGATTATTTTCTGAAATGGTTTACTCTAGAAATTAATGACACAAAATTTGCCCTGCTCAATGAGAGTGACAGAAGAAGCAACTGGTGATCCAAAGCCAAAACGGATAAACCCCCAACATTAGCATAAACCAGAGTGTGCTCTTCCAACAAAACAAACAGATATCTCAGTGTTACTAGCGAGTGGGAGAATCGAGCCAAGGAGCTTGGCCATGAATATACAAACCGAATTGATATGATTGACGTTTCCCTCTGCTTTTGGTCATGAAGCTATAAATTAGTGGCTCTAGCAAAATTCAACATCTGTTTATCCAATGTGCGGTTAACTCCCATACACTATTTGGACGTGACACATTATTTTTGGGCTCAATGTTTCAAATGATACAATGGTTATGGGTTGAATTCAGCTTCAAAGTAAAAAAAGAATTAAACATTTTATTCTATATTGAACAGGAAAGTTGTGTTTTGGTGAAACAGTAGTATGTGGGATTCATACCCATGCTGCAGTAGTTTATGTTCACTGGAGACAGCAGCTTAAACTGCGAGACCACCCTAGGCCTTTAGGACTGTCAACTTCAATATAATGATAATGTCATCCAAATTGCACAAACCATTTTAAAATTTACAGCACATTTTGTTGTTAGTGTACCATTGTATTTAAGGGTAGCAAAAGTATTTGGACAAAAAGCTTCATAGCTGTTTCCTATTAGGCAGGTGTGTTTTTTGTATTATTTGTGCACACACAAGTGTAGTCAATGTTGATTCTTGATTCAGGGTTTTGAATGGGCATCTGGAGTCTGTTGCTAATGTCTGACAACTAGAGAACCAAAGAACTGTCAATGCAAGTCATGCTGGTCATCAAGCTGGCCATGCTCATGCCTCCCTCCCCACAAATGAGGCTGTTGACTGGAGATTTAGGACCCTGAGCATGCACAGGGAGATTGCTGGAACGAGCCAGTTCCTGGGGTGCATATGTGAGGCAAGCGGGTGGATGGAAGACTCTAGAGTCAGATGGGAGAGCCTCCTGGGTGAGAAAAGAAAAAACTGGTCTCACCGTGTGTGTTGTGCTTTCTGTTATGTTGTTTTGCAGACTATTACTGATTTGCCGAAGCCTCACCATCCACAAAGCCCACATCGTGCCAACACCTACGGATTTTTAGGTGTTGGCAAATAACTATTTTGAGGTCAGCCCAGGGCCGATTGTACATCATATCACCGATCCAAGCCACCTCCAAAAGTATAGCCAAGGGACAGTTGCTGTTGTGCAACTTCATTACCAACTAGACTAGATCCTTTGCCTCCAGGATGATGGACTTCTTATGGCTCCTCCAGTTGCACTTCCTAACACCCACAAACGGATGGCATAGTTAAATGCAGACCCAGAAGAGTATGGTGCTGCATGTTATAGCAGAGGATATCAGTAGATGGGAATTAATGATCCCTGGGTTGTTTGCTGTGTGCAAAATCTGCAAGGCCTCCACCGGCTTCTCCCCATTCAAGCTGCCATACAGACAGCCAGAGAGTCGTCTGGTCGCCACCACCTAGAGTCGGCATTCCAGCCCATAAGGATTGTACTGACACCTAAAGATGGCGCACCCTAGACTTCCACTGACCATTCATTCTGAAGAATGCTTCCGAGCACTCTAAACAGAACGTCAAAGCCTTGACTTCCGCCGGCCATTCATCCTAGAGAAAGATGATTCCAAGACTAGGGTCTGCACAGTGCTGGCACAGGAGTGGCCAGGGAAGAGCACTCCAACCAGGTGACAAAATACAAGCCCATGCTGTGAATGGCCTGGGCCAAAAAAATCAATGACAGAGTTAATCAGTGGTTCTGTGTCCTGCAGGACTTCCACACACTCTGGCACAGAGCGGGAGCATAACATGGTAATGCAGAGAGAGAATGCAGACAACAAACGCAAACAACAACCTCCACCAACAATAAAATGCTGAACTTTTTCTATGCCCGGGAAAAATTCAAACACCCTCCTTGTTATGTTGTTTGGTGCTTAAGTTACTTAGTTACACTGAGATAAGTCCTTTGTCTCTATATTCACTTGTTGGTCAGTTTTGCCCAGAAGGCACACATTTAACGGGTTATTGTGTAATTACATAGTCAGGTATTGCATGGGCAGTGTCAGTCACCAGGATATAACATTATTAATCATTATGCAGTAAGCATAATTTTATTATCTCAAGTAATCATACACCATAATAAGAAACGACTGCATACATTTCTTGAATCTCTTAAATCAATACATTATTTTGGATTGTGCCTCCACATTTTCAGGCCTAGTTTATTCAAGAAGTCTAAATGTACAGACTTCAATACTAGATAGATCCATTGCAGTGAACAATGAAGAACAAAAAAAATCTGTAGACTTGTACACTGATAAACACACCTTCTCAAAAGAAAAAACATTAAGCACATTGCAATTTGAAATGTCTTTGCAATAGTGTGCATAACCCATTAACCTGTCATGACTATACTCAGAGGTGAATCATTACCACATCAGTTGTAAAATTATTCAGAATTATCACATTCAGAAACAGAACATGTATTTCGATGTTTGTTGGCGTTCAACTTTGGTGGTCCAACAGAGGATGATTTGGGATTGAAACTTGGTTGTCCAACAAGGCAAGAAATTCAATCAATCAATCAAATATATTTTATAAAGCCCTTGTTACATCAGTAATTGTCACAAAGTTCTTTAACAAAACACCCGGCCTTAAACCCCAAGGAGCAAACAGCAGTAGTGTTGAACTTCAGTGGGTAGGAAAAACTCCCTAAGAAGGCCAAAATTTAGGAAGAAGCCTTGAGAGGAACCAGGCTCTGAAGGGTGACCAGTCCTCTTCTTGCTGTGCTGGGCGAACCTATTAGGAATCCAAATTGTAATAATTAATCGATGCATGTGGGCTGAGCCCAGAGTCTATTTAAACAAAGTCCAGACCAGAAGCATGACCAGATGGACAAGGACAGGGACAGACAGTGGGGAGGGGTGGGTCAGCAGAGTGGCAGCTGAAATCGTCAGGTATCGTCTTGATCTGCAACACAACCAGGAGGACTTTGGACAGGGACAGCAACGACTCAAGCCTGGAGAAATGCGATGAAAGAGGAGAGAGAATAGAAATAAATACCAGAGTAGTTAGTCAGCTAGCTAGCTAGCTACACTGCGCACATTGTTGTATTTCAAATAGAAACACAATTTGGTTACCCACTCATAACTAAGCTAGCAAACTTGATTTCGAGATAGAGTTTGTGTACTCACCTTATGTTCTATGAAAACTGATTTGTAGCAAAAATATCTTGTCGCCGGATGAGGTCTGAATCGGAAATAAATGGCCACGGGACAGACCGCGCAGGATTGTACAGAGTAAACGCATAGAACCGCCCATCGCAGACCCATTTCCTGGCTACACATTTCTTTCGATCGTTCACACGTACAGTCGACCTCCACTCTACGCTCTAAACTGCTTTTGATCTTCCAATCTAATGCCGACATCGGCAAATCTTTGTACAAATGAAAACGTTAGATTAATTAGCCACTGTGGCTGAAAAATAAAAGGTACATTATTAATCATTATAATGTTCATATCTCTTGTGGGGGAATGGAAAATAGCCATTTGCGTCTGAAGCCAAGACTCTAACTCTGCTATTTTTAACTGAAGACGACATTTCTCCTCCATGATATAGCTAAAACAATTACAATGGTAAAGCATAATAATGGTACTTAGCTTCGGGTAGGTAACAGTAAGCAGTGGACAGCACGTCAACAGTCCCAATATGCTATTGGTGTTCACTGGTGAAACCCTATTGTGTTTGTTCTGGTTCATTTGGGTTTCAGCAGACAAAAAATGCCTATTTCTCTCAAATATTGTTCACAAATCTGCCTAAATCTGTGTTAGTGAGCACTTCTCCTTTGCCGAGTTTATCCATCCACCTCACAGGTGTGGCATATCAAGATGCTGATCAAACAGCATAAATGCCTTAGGCTGGCCACAATAAAAGGCCACTCGAAAACGTGGTGGTGCTATTGAGGGTTTTCACATTAGCAAGGTCACCATACTCACCCGGTTTGAGATACATCCTTGAAAAGAGGTAGATATGTCCAGCTCCTCAGACAGAACATATTTGCCATTGGGACTCATTAACATTGCTTTAATTGTTTGGCAGCCAAATACAGTGGGGCAAAAAGGTATTTAGTCAGACACCAATTGTGCAAGTTCTCCCACTTAAAAAGATGAGAGAGGCCTGTAATTAAAATCATAGGTACACTTCAACTATGAGAGACAAGATGAGAAAATTAAATCCAGAGAATCACATTGTAGGATTTTTTATGAATTTATTGGTAAATTCCTCGGTAAAATAAGTATTTGGTCACCTACAAACAAGCAAGATTTCTGGCACTCACAGACCTGTAACTTCTTCTTTAAGAGGCTCCTTTGTCCTCCACTCGTTACCTGTATTAATGGCACCTGTTTGAACTTTTTATCAGTATAAAAGACACCTGTCCACAATCTCAAACAGTCACACTCCACTATGGCCAATACCAAAGGGCTGTCAAAGGACACCAGAAACAAAATTGTAGACCTGCACCAGGCTGGGAAGACTGAATCTGCAATAGGTAAGCAGCTTGGTGTCAAGAAATCAACTGTGGGAGCAATTATAAGAAAATGGAAGACATACAAGACCACTGATAATCTCCCTCGATCCGAGGCGCCACACAAGATCTCACTCCGTGGGGTCAAAATAATCACAAACAAAAATCCCAGAACCACACGGGGGGACCTAGTGAATGACCTGCAGAGAGCTGGGACCAAAGTAACAAAGGCTACCATCAGTAACACACTATGCCACCAGGGACTCAAATCCTGCAGTGCCAGACGTGTCCCCCTGCTTAAGCCAGTACATGTCCAGGCCCGTCTGAGGTTTGCTAGAGAGCATTTGGATGATCCAGAAGAGGACTGGGAGAATGTCATATGGTCAGATGAAACCAAAACCAAAACTCAACTCGTCGTGTTTGGAGGACAAAGAATGCATCCAAAGAACACCATACCTACTGTGAAGCATGGGGGTGGAAACATCATGCTTTGGGGCTGTTTTTCTGCAAAGGGACGAGGACGACTGATCCGTGTAAAGGAAAGAATGAATGGGGCCATGTATCGTGAGATTTTGAGTGAAAACCTCCTTCCATCAGCAAGGGCATTGAAGATGAAACGTGGCTGGGTCTTTCAGCATGACAATGATCCCAAACACACCGCCCGGGAAACGAAGGAGTGGCTTCGTAAGAAGCATTTTAAGGTCCTGGAGTGGCCTAGCCAGTCACCAGTTCTCAACCCCATAGAAAATCTTTGGAGGGAGTTGAAAGTCCGTGTTGCCCAGCGACAGCCCCAAAACATCACTGCTCTAGAGGAGATCTGCATAGAGGAATGGGCCAAAATACCAGCAACAGTGTGTGACCTCTGTCATTGCCAACAAAGGGTATATAACAAAGTATTGAGATGGAACTTTTGTTATTGACCAAATACTTATTTTCCACCAGAATTTACCAATAAATTCATAAGAATTTTTTTTCTCATTTTGTCTCTCATAGTTGAAGTGTGCCTATGATGAAAATTAGAGGCCTCTCTCATCTTTTAGTGGGTGAACACCAAGTCTCTCACCAACCCACCTCTGACGCATATTGAATCCTGCCTTACGGCAATAAAAGCATGGATGAACTTCCTCAAACTAAACAGCGACAAAACAGAACTCAAACTCATTGGAACAAAATCCACCCTCAACAAAACTGGCACTTTCAACCTCAGCATCCATTACACTGTTGTTTCTTCATCCCCCCACGCACATATCATTGGCGTCATTCTGGACTCTACACTCTCCTTTGATCAGCACATCAAACATACTGTAAAATCTTAATTCTTCCATCTTCACAACATTGCCAAACTCAGACCTTCCCTTTCCTGTCCTGCTGCTGAAACCCTAATACATGCATTCATAACCTCCCGTATTGACTACTGCAACTCCCTACTTACCGGCATCAAATCTACATCCCCCCATATGCTCCGAATGTTTCAAAGCTCTGCGGCCAGACTACTCACTCACACAAAGTCCTGGCAGTATATCACTCCTATCCTCTGTAAGTTACACTGGCTTCCCATCTGCCAACACATCAACTACAATATCCTCCTAATGACATATAAAGCCCTAAACAATACTACCCCTGCCTACCTCTCCGACCTTCCATATTATTAAACACACACTCCGTTACAATTCTCAAAATCCCCCCAAGTCCAAGCTCAAAGGTTTTGGTGACAGGGCATTCTCAAGGGTTGCTCCTAGGCTCTGGAACTCTCTCCCCCAAATTATCTGTGAATGTGAAACTATCCAGATCTTCCAGCAACGCATCAAGACTAATCTTTTCAAAAAGCCACGCCCAAATCACATACCCATAGCCACAATAAAATATTTGCTAACTATCAGACAACGGTTTGTGTGTTACTAATGCCTTTATTTACATGATTGTTTACAATTTCACTAAAGACTGAAAAATTATGAATTCCAATTCTTGCATATTTAGTAATAGACAAATACAATCAGTGAAAAACACCTTTATGAAGATTACATTGAGCTTGTTTGGCTATTTACTCTCTGTGCGCTCAGCCATTTTTGTTTTCACTCCAATGAATTTGTGGACCAAATGTCTCTGTGATCAAAGATGGTTGAACAAGACAATTCCCCAATCTGACCGGAAATTGAAATCTTGATTACCTTCCTGTCTCAGAGTCACTCATCTTGTCATCTGAATCTGACTTTGTTCAATAAACAAGCTTTAGCAGACAAGATGCAAATTGTGAAATACCACATGTGCGACAGACCAGACATTATGTAATGTTAAGTTGATAAGCCCTTTCTCTTTTTCAGAAGGCAAGTATGGTAGACAAAACTCTCTAGTCTGTCATTTGTAACATTAATAAAAATTAAATATAATACAATTGAACAAAATAGAAAGGTAGACGATAATTGGGAATGGGTTGTATTTTTTTAACTACGTTGGAAATGTCAGAAAATTTTATTTATGACACGCTAGTTAACATTTTATATTGCTAATAATTACCTAACATTGATGACTTGATAAAATATTATTCGGTACGAGAAGATATTTTGCGAAACTGCTGCTAACCAAATGGCTTTTTTGCAAGTCTAGTGATGTCAGAATCTGATTTTTAAAATAATTTAAGATACATTTTCATTAAAGCTATATGTATTTTAATAAATTCATTCCCATCAGTCTACTGATGCAGTTTCATTGCTTTTCTCTCCCTCAGTTGTGCTGTTTCCAGTGCAGCTCAAATAAATCAGAACTTTTATCCAATCAGATTGTCCATGTCAAATGCTTTCCATGCTTTCTCCATGTCAAAATATACCCTGTGGCCTATGGAAATTTGACTGAATCCCATCTTCGCTTGATGCAGTAATATTCCTCAACCAATCAGATTTCAATTACGCTGTAATCAGCCTATTTTATGGCCCCTAGCTGCCTTTTGGTTTGCGTACATGCACATTTTTCAGGTGGTGTGATCGGAGAGCCAGCTATCAAACTGAGGTAAAACAAGTTAGGACGTAATGTAGGAACACCTGAGAATTATTTTAACTTACTTTTGTTTGGTTTAGATTTTTAGATGTAGTGCTTTCCGTTAAATTGATTTATTAGATTTGTACTGAGCCCTGTTGTTTTTTAATGCACAATGGAGAAGAAATGGATTTGGTGGTGGATTTACTCGCAAAGCCTTTTTCAAAAAAAGCTGGATTTTGTGAGGTACCAACCCCCCACCTAGCAGCCCTGTCCCAGTCAGGAAAAGGATTTGTCTTGCACTTTGAATCAGTCAACTACAAAAATGACACCTGGCTTACAGCTTCGAAGGCACATCGTTATTATGAATACATTCTTATTTATTTATTTGGCACGGGTAATGTCATTGATGTGGGCTTTGCCATGTCTATTTTCGTTGCAGAGTCCTGTCATATTGCATAATGGTACTGTACATCTTTGCTGATGTCATTCGCCATGTGTTCATGTTTCTGGTATTAGTGTTGTCAGCCTCTTGTTAAATCACTTTATTCTACCGTCACTGTGAATATGGGGTTGTTATGTCGAATGACAATAGCCCATAGCGTTAAGCAGCCATACATGCTACAATTATTAGCTTTTCATGCTGTTTGGTTTAACCAGCAAGGTCTTAGATAAGTGTACCTGCCATGTACAAAATGTGTCCAGGGGCTAATGACATCATAGAGGGGATGATTATTTTGTTATTTTAAATGACGCTATATGGGCTTAGAAAATACTCAGACATGCGGATATAGGGGTGTATCGATATCTATTCTAGTTAGAAAATGTTTTGGTTTGATTTCAAACTGCTAAATCTATGAGTTTGCGATTCTGTGATTCAGTTACCGCACGTCTTGTGGCCAGCTGTTACCACCTTGACGATATCCATGCAACTGATCGTGTAGGGTTCATGTAAAGGAACTGGCATTAAACAAACTGCAGTCATTTACCGTTAAAAACAACTATACCGCTCTATACTTGTAGGCCTATTATTTATTTAACGTCAGTAGCAAAAGTAAGACTCTACATTAGAGATTAGTCAGCAAGAAGTAGAATTCAGATTTCCATATGTTTCCTTCAAAATAAAGGTCTGTGGTGTGTCTAATTTGTGATGTGTAGGGTACATTTTCAAAGGAAAATTTGAATTTAGCAAATATGTCATAAGAATGAAGGTTGCCTAAAGTTTTTCTCTTTCTTTGCGTAGTTTTAACAAATTTGTTCAACAAAATACCGACAGGGTGGGCAACTTGATCAGTCAATGTCATGAAGTCGTGAATCATGGTAGAGTAAAATTTATCATGTGTCGGTTATGTAGGCTACAGTAACATTATTTGCATGCCAGAGTGAACGAAACATTTGCAGCTAATCATAGAAAGTAAAATGGCATTGTCATATTTGTCCGTTAGCCCAGGGCTTAGGAACACAAGCGTGAATGCTTAGCCTAGAGTTAACAAAATCTTGTGCAAACACAGGCTAAGTTAACCCGGGGCCAGTCTTAGCATGGGACATTGCTGTGTGTAAAGGCCTTATATTTTCCATTCCCCCACAAGGGATATGAGCATAATAACAGACAGTTTAGCTATTAATAATTTGCCTTTTTGATATGGAGTTATGTTTTCCAGCCACAGTGGCTAATTAATCTAACGTTTTCATTTGTACCAAGATTTGCTAATACCCAGATAGCACACATACGTTTTGCTGATGTCGGCATTAGATTGGAAGATCAAAAGCAGTTTAGAGCATAGAGTGGAGGTCGACTGTACGTGTGAACGATCGAAAGAAATGTGTAGCCAGGAAATGGGTAGCCAGGAAATGGGCAGTTCTATGCGTTTACTCTGTACAATCCTGCACGGTAGTTGCCGTGGCCTTTTATTTCCTGACCTAAGTCCGATTCAGACCTCATCCGGCGACAAGATATTTTTGCTACAAAACAGGTTTCATAGAACATAAGATGAGTACACAAATTCTATCTCGAAATCAAGTTTGCTAGCTTAGTTATGAGTGAGTAAGCAAATTGTGTTTCTATGTGAAATACAATAATGTGCGCAGTGCAGCTAGCTAGCTAGCTAGCTAAGTATACTGGTATTTATTTTTATTCTCTCTCATCTTTCATTTTCATCCACTTATCCGTTGTCGGGTCGCTGGGGCAGCAGCTCCAGCAGGGGACCCCAAACTTCCCTTACCCGAGCTACATTTGCCAGTTCTAACAGGGGATATTTTTAAACTGGGGCTTTCTATGCATTTTGGCCTTTCGTCCAAACGCAAAACTGCGTTTTAGGTAACTGAAAATGGACCTTTTGAAAAACACATTTCAAGGTGAAGATATTCAGAAACAATGTTTTGAGCCTTTACAGGGAAAACTGAGGGGATTTTGTGCAATGGTGGATGTAGCCAAAATAGTGCTGGTTTTAATCTTGCTAACAGGACTTTACATGTTTACCTAAATGTATAGTTACTCTCCCATTGTGTTTAACAACAGAAGCGATGTAGTGGTATTCTGTGTGTGAAAATTCGTTTTTTATTTTATTACTTTAAGGAAAGTATCAAGTGAGTAAAATATCCAAATAGACAATTACACTAGTAAAATATCTTGACTAAAATAATTTGGTTAGAAGGCCTTTTCAACTAATTTGTTGTTTTTTCATATATAAATCAAAAGACTCCAGTCATCCTCCTCAACAGACTCAAATGGAATATCATCATCATCTCCCAACCATACCTCTGCACTGAAAAAAGGAAAGGTAAGGAGGCTGCTCTTAAAAGTGCGATCAAACACAAACCACCAGAATGGCATTAGTAGAGGCAAGTGACACAGAAATGTCAACAGGGTCAGATATGAAGTAACATTATATTTTGATGATTGTTCTTTAAGTCACTTGCCATCCAGATCCAAGTTCCAGGCCAGACCAGATCACAGGCCAGACCAGCTGAAAGGATTTACAGTGAAGAGAACAAGTATTTGATACACTGCTGATTCTAATTATGTCAATTGGCAAAAGGTCAGAAACATGATTTGGGTTTTAAAAGTTCTTTCTAGAGAGGATTCCGTAGTGGAAATCATTGCATAGGCTCAGGAACACTTTTGAAAACGATTGTCTGTGAACACAGTGTGTCACAGCATCCACAAATGCAAGATAAAACTCTACTATGCAAAGAAGAAACTGTGTATTAACAAGATACAGAACCGCTGCCGCCGCCTTCTCTGGGCCCAAGCTCATTTAAAATGGACTGAGGCAAAGTGAAAAACTATTCTATGTTCTAACAAATCAAAATTTGAAATTATTTTTGGGAATCATGGATGCTGTGTCCTCCAGACTAGAGGGAGACCATCCGGTTTCATATCAGCGCACCATTAAAAAGCAAGCATCTGTGATGGATGCATTAGTGAACATGGCATGGGTTACTTGCAAATCCGTGAAGGGGTCATTAATGCTGAACAATATATACAGTGGGGAGAACAAGTATTTGATACACTGCTGATTTTGCAGGTTTTTCTTTATACAAAGCATGTAGAGGTCTCTAATTTTTATCATAGGTACACTTCAACTGTGAGAGACGGAATCTAAAGCAAAAATCCAGAAAATCACATTGTATGATTTTTAAATAATTAATTTCCATTTTATTGCACGACATAAGTATTTGATACATCAGAAAAGCAGAACTTAATATCTGGTCAAGAAACCGTTGTTTGCAATTACAGAGATCATACGTGTCTTGTAGTTCTTGACCAGGTTTGCACACACTGCAGCAGGGATTTGGGGCTGTCGCTGGGCAATACGGACTTTTAGCTCCCTCCAAGACCTTGAGATGCTTTTTACAGACCCACTCCTTAGTTGCCCTGGCTGTTTGTTTCGGATCGATGTCATGCTGGAAGACCCAGCCACGACCCATCTTCAATGCTCTGACTGAGAGAAGGAGGTTGTTGGCCAAGACCTTCTCCAATTCTTCCTCTGGATCATCCAGATGGTAATTGGCAAACTTCAGACGGGCCAGGACATGCGCTGGCTTGAGCAGGGGGACCATGCGTGCGCTACAGGATTTTAATCCATGACGGCGTAGTGTGTTACTAATGGTTTTCTTTGAGACTGGTCCCAGCTCTCTTCAGGTCATTGACCAGGTTCTGCCGTGTAGTTCTGGGCTGATCCCTCACCTCAGCAGTGTATCAAATACTTGTTCTCCCCACTGTACAGGTTTTGGAGCAACATATGCTGCCATCCAGATGTGTTTCTCAGAGAAGGCCTTGCTTATTTCAGCAGGAGAATGCCAAACCACATTCTGCATGTATTACACCGGCATGACTCCGTAATAAATGAGTCTGGGCGCTAAACTGGTCTGCATGCAGTCCAGACCTGTCAACTATTGAAAACATTTGGCGCATTATGAAATGAAAAATACATCAATGGTCACCCCGAACTGTTGAGCAGCTGAAATGCTATCTCAAGCAAGAATGGGAATACATTTCACTTTCAAAAGTCTCTCCTGTTCCCAAATGCTAACAGAGTATTGCTAAAAAAAGAGGTGACGCCACAGAGTGGTAAACATGCCCGTCACAATGTTTTTGAAACCTGTTGCAGGCATGAAATTCTAAATGGGCATATATATTTCCAAAAACAATAAAACATTACATGTTGTGCTATTTTCAATTAAATATAAGGCTAAATGATTTGCATTTCCTTGAATAATGTTTTTATTTGCATTTAACGCAGCGTCCCAACTTTCTTGGAAATTAGATTGTAAAACATTTATATTTTTTTGTAGTCCAATCGATTTGTGCTTTGTCCTATAAATGCGACTGAATTAGCCTGAATATGGTTATGTCAGTTGTATTCGTATCATGGTTTGCAACTGAATGGGCTAGAGTATGTCAGCGGGGAGTGAACTCAATCAAATAATAAAAAATCACAAGTACACCACCCAGCCTAGGAAACATTTTTATATCTACCACAGTACCATCATTTTTAGCAAATAATACAACACATTCACACAAAATCCTTTATTAATTTTTGCGTTATACAGTACAAGGAATATATGCCAGGATGTCAAAATCTGAACAAACATCTGAAACAACAAATGTCCCCAAAATCAGAAGTCAGGTTGTCTGGACTTGCTGGGCTCATTAAGGATGAGGTGGCTGCCTTAACAAGAAAAGTCATCACATATGATCATGCAGAAAAAGAGTATTGTTATTGCTAAACAAATACTCAATACTGAATGCAGAATTGGTGTAACATACTGTAGCTGTCACATCCTGGCAAAGCAGGCAGGCCAATGAAATCCAATGCCCACCCTCCCTCATTTGGATCACAAACACCTGTTCTGTTGTGCCCTCACCTGTTTCCTTTATCACTGTCCCTATTTAAGTTCCTGTTTTCCTTGTGGGGCTTTGTTTGGTTTAAGCCATGTGTAACTTTTGTCTATCATGTCTAGTTGTCTAGTGTTCATTTTGTTCTAGTTCTTTTATTAAATGTCTTCGGTACTCCCTGCGAATGGGTCCTGCCTCCTTAACTTGAAAGTAGCACATACTATTCAATACAAAAAATACTCCTACTATTCAATACCTGAAATAGTCAGGTATCGTCTTGATCTGCAACACAACCAGGAGAACTTTGGACAGGGACAGCAAAGAGTCTTTCAAGCCTGGTACTCCGCAGTTGTGGGCCAAGACCTCATGTCCTCCTAAGTTTAAAACAGCAGGAGACAGGGAACATTTTGAAAATCCATTCCTTAGATCTGCAAGGATTTATAGTGGAGAAGGAGAACTGACCCTACTCCCCCAGCACAATAATATAGCAGCTTAAGTCCTTGGGGCTGAGACAGGGGGGTCCAGTGACACTGGCCCTATCCAGGGGAGGCCCTGGACAGGGCCCAACAGGCAGGAAATCAATCCATTCACATTGCGAAGCATCAACCAAACAGACACCTACCAACCGCAATCACCCTGAATGAGGGCAGAGTATTGCCGGCAGAGTATTGCCAGCAGAGTACAGCCCAACTGCACAAGTACGCAAAAGAGAGACAACAACAAGCCAGTTACTATGCCCCCTAATGGCATTGGAGGGAGGGCATCCCAGCGGCGATGAGAGCCCACCTGGTAAGATTGTGGATCCAAAATGGTACAACAACACCAATACTGTGGTGAAGAGCTCTACAAGAGCTGTTTGCCCCATTTAGTCTCTCTCTCGTGGGCCACAGTCCTCTCTTATGGGCCACCACCAATATCTTATGTCCTAGAGGACCCGTACAAATTTAAGATACACTATCAAGAGCAAATTCTGAGACTGTATCACCACTTTGCTCAGCAAGTGCACTTCCTTCAAACTCATAGCTTTTTTAAGTTGTGAGTGAGGTCCACCCAACTCTCCACCAGAGCCCACGCGCTGCCTACCCTCCAGGAACTCTCCATTCCACATGGTGCCTCAGGAAGGTCACAAAGATCAACATGGACCACAGACACCATTTTCACTTGTTTTTGTTTTGTTTAAATTTGTGTAGAAATGCAGTAAATTAGAAACAAATTTCGACCTACATCCAAACCTCACTTAATCTCTAACCCTGGTTATGGCCTTGAGCATTGTAACCAAGGCAGAGAGACTAAAATAAGCTTCAACCCCCAGGCCATCAGACTGTTAAACTAACTACAGATTCACCCTGCACTCTGATCTACACCTTAGAGCCCTTTATAACACTAACACACACAAAAATTCAAACTCCACGCTCAAATTCAATCACATATTCTCTCTGTGGATTCAAATAGTAATTCTTAACAAAAGTACACACTCTAATGCACATAATATGCACACACACAGTCCTTGCTGCAGTTACATTGTACATTCTCTTACACTTTACATTTTTTATATTCTGCTTACTTGATTCTGTATTTTTGACTGTATTTGGTCTTTTGTAATTGTACATTTGTGAACTTTTTTCTAACGTCATTTAACTTTAAAAAAATTGTTTTGGAATTGAGATACTTTGGTAAATAAAAATGACAGAAACCTCTAATGAACTTGAGGGAATGTTTTCATTACTGCTGTACACATGATCACAGAGTACTTTCAGTACAGTAAACTTCACATTGGCTTACAAGATCACTACTACATCTTAACTAAACCTGCACAGTGCATGTTTGGCAGATCCTTAGGGCCCTATATCTCTCCTAATCAAACGAGCAGGGCAGCAGGATGGGTTGCTGGGTACTGGAACTGAATTATTGATGAGTGGAGTTCATTTACCAAGTGCTACAGCTCAGCTATGCGTTCATGTGAGTCTGTGTGTGCATCAGGAGTTGGGACAAGAGTATTCAACAAAGCCAACCTATGTGAACACATACATGCATGCATCGTGCACTGTACACACACACAGACACACAGAGGATAACAAGACCCTTGGGAAACTAGTGTGTGGGCCCTCACTCCTCAAATACCCTAAATGTATTCTCCTTCATTCAGACATTGACTATATTACCTACAGACTCAGCAAAAATGCAATAACTATCCACTAGGAACCCAGAATACTTGAAGTTATTACATTTTCAATCTCATTGATTGGAATAGGTAATCTTTCCGATGGTAGTATTCACTGTACCAATGCTTACTATTAAAATACACTTTTCAGATTCAAAGGTGCCATCCATCCTTGTTTCATCAATACTTCTGATTTGGAAATGTATGCCTTTTTCGCCTGTCTTCATTTTAGGCACTTCTCTTGTTTTCAGAATTATCTTACGCTTATGTGCAATGAATAAACTTCATTTAAAAAGAAAACATACTCAATTTGAGACCTAACCGTTTGATGAGTGAATTTTCACTAATAGTTTTTTCTGAAATTTTTTCTAAAGCAATCCTTTTAATTACTGTGTCTTTAATTTGATGAATATATTGTCATTTGAATGTGATTGTCACAGAAGCAGAATGTAGTCGATGGAGAATCAAGGTCTATTAAAAATATACATCCAAACTATGCACATTTATCTAAGATTCACAGAACCCGAGTATTGTTTAAAAATAAAATGGATAGTTTTACTATATACAGTTAGGTCTGGAAATATTTGGATACGGACACTATTCTAATAATTTTGGCTCTGTAGGCCACCTCAATGGATTTGAAATAAAACAACCGAGTAGCACTTGAAGTGCAGACTTTCAGCTTTAATTCAAGGGATTAAACAAATACCATTTGAAACATTTAGGAATTGCAACCATTTTCATACACAGTCCCCTTATTTCAGGGGCTCAAATGTAATTGAAAAAATTACCACAATCAAAGATAAAAATATATACTTTGTTTTTAATTCAGGGTGACTAAACATAAAAATTCAGATCATCACAACTACATCTGCGTCACATTACCACTCTTGGTTTAGCTATTTTTACATATGTTTACATATGTCTTTGAATGTTAGGGAGAGATTTTACATGATGAGACACAAAGGGAAATTGGCAAGGTTCATGCTTTTTTATTTCAATCTTTTATATCACCTTTCAATTGACAGATTAGTCCATATTTGTTCTTGGCATTTCCAGATCATGTTTATAGCACAATAGGCCTATATTGTGGAAAAAGGAGTTGCTGCAACTGAGTGTAGAGATGTGGATGGTTAGACATTGCAAAGTGATTTTATGGGACTACGTAGACTTTTTAAATGTAAATCCATGGCACCCAATTTCATATGATATGTAACGTTACATTAGGGCAGTGTTTTTCGACCCTGCTCCTGGAGGCACATCGCCCTGCATGTTTTAGATCTCTCCCTGCTCTGTCACACCTGATTCAAATGATCAGCTCATTATCATGTCCTTTATGAGCTTTATCAGGTGTTTTCTGTAGTTTTGTTCCCGGAGGAGCATGTCTGTGTGGCAGTAGTTCCACGCCTGTGGCCCAAAGGGGGACTTTGCTACTGGCCACCACACAGCATCAGCAGGACGTCCTACAGCCATTAAAAGTTTGTCAGAAATTGTTCACCACCTGAAAACACCTGGGACGCTGTCCCTTATAAACTAATCAAGTATGCAGGCAAATTTGAAAACGTAATAACAATTTGACACTTGGGATAAAAATGTTTTGCAGGGTAAATGTTTACCAAACTTTGATACGTAAAAGACTGCACATGGGTATCGCTGGAGGAGCAAAAATCGTTCCAGTGGGGGCCCATACCATCCCAAGGATGCACATCTACGCTACAAAGTATGTTATTTTGTTACATGGCTAGTATTTTTTTTACAATAATGTTGGCATTACTTTCAAAACCTTGATTGTTATTTTTCAAAACTCACAACCAATGATCAAAATGCAAATTTTTCAAAACTAACACTTTTTTTAATTGCTTGGATACAATACACATAAAACTAAGTTCAGTTGTTCATTTAACAAAAAACACCTGTTCAGTATGACACAACTTAACATCATAGTACAATTATTTCAAAAGGCAATTCACACATTACATTTTAGGTGAGTGTCTTTTCATTTCATTACAATGATCCAACAATCAATTGATACAACTCATACAACTACCAAAACGATAATTAACTGTTGCATTACTCTTAATGAATAGTTCTATGGAAACAGACAAACAATATTCCTTGTTTAGATCATGAAAGTTTCAAGATAACGAGATTCATTGTCACCAATTAGCGTGGAACATGAACCAATTAGACTAAATTATCCATGGATGTAATATTTCATCATCATTCTTTATTAGACACCGATTCTATGGTCCCATGTAACACCTTTTCAGACTATTTATAGATTTTATGATTTTATGATTAATACTGTATTCTATGGATGCAGGTCCTTTAAATTGCTTGTCCAATTCTGCCAACTCGTGACTGATGATTGAGTTCACATTGTGGAATGAGTATATAAAGAATTGATTAGGATCCACGTGCGACAACATAGTGATATGTAACATGGAGCCGGCAGGTGATCCAGTTCACAATAGAGGTCAAGCAGTGTTGGGAGGAAGACAAGCAAGGCATGTTGGTCAAATGATTGGCAGTGGACACGACCATCCCTTCTTAGAGGTGGTCGTGGGCCTCATTTGAGAGGTGTGGGAGAACCAAAGCCACGGACCAAGACAGCGGCAGCAACAGCAAAGAGAGTCCAATGAACTCCGAGCAATAGTTGTAGACCATGTCATAAAACATGGCATGACAATGACTGAGGCAACTATAATGATACAACCAAACCTCAGAAGGTCAACCGTGGCCGCAATAATCAGAACTTTCAACAATGAGAACCGGTAAGTCATCAGCATGCACTAAACATGCTACTCTCAATTGTCAAATGACTGCATAACACTGTGTATCACAGAGTAGGTGACCAAGTGTCTTCTGACTGTAATATTCTCTGTAGAATTTAGACTAGGCCAAATAGAGGCGGCAGAGGCAAAATTCTGACTGACCAACAAGAGAGTTGTGGTCAATTTGGTTCAGCACAGAAATGGTGTTCGCCTTACTGAAATTTGCCAGCATATCCTGGACAATGAAGACATGTTTAACAATGTGGAATCCAAAAGTTTGATGACTATTGCACGCATGCTGAATAGGCACCAGGTGTCTTTTATACAACTATACCGTGTGAGAAGAGGATATGATTCGAGACCTGTCAACGATTGATTGATTGCTTTGACAGCTGCATATGTGTGAGAATATGAAAATTATTTTATGATTAATGCTACCTTCCTGTCATTTGTTTTTCCGGAGGGTCCATATCTGGTTAGAGAGGGAGGGGTAGAGCAGGTGCTTATGTGGGATGAGAGGGGTTAGGTCAAAAGCATTATGAAAACTGCTTTTTTAATGCTTGTTAATTTATTTCATGTCCCAAAGGTGGGGGGTTCAGCATCAAAAAAGATACGTTCCAGAAATATACGAAGTGCCAAAGAAGCGTTTTCTTAATGTGTATAGAACTCAAATACCTCAGTTTAAGCAGCTGATGGAGCAGCATGACAAAAAAGGATGGAAAAACAGTTGGCTTTGCGTTTGATTATCCTGCTAAAGTGAAGTTGTACATTTTAGCCGTGGGATCTGAATATTCAAACGACACCTGTGGCGTGGAGTACCAAAGCACTGACTGGGAAGTATTACACCAAGTGGTGTGTCATGAAATGAAGTCACGCATGAGAGGTTACACTATCAACACTGGTTTGGAGATCAATTGGGAAGGTGTACCGAGCTTCACAGAGACAATGAAGCACAAGGTAAAAATCCGAAGGACTTCAATCCGGTTTGGTTGAGCTTTCATCCCTCACGAGGAACATAAGCGATGGAAAGATTGTTAAAATGTCAGAGGTAATGATACCAGTTAGCGTCTGGAGTGATCTGGAAAATGACATGTTTCAACGAATTGATGATGTTTATGTAGATTATCTGAGAGAACAACTCAAACATTTATTTTGAGAAATGTTACAGATATTATGGTGCAAATTATTGAAAGGAAAGTAAATGATTCTTCACTCTATGCATCTCAAACTTTTGTTAATGTTGAACATGTGCAGCGAAAAATATTGGATTGTGTCCGTATGACTCAAAAATGGTTCAACTTTATATCGCTAGCAGTAGATGGTCCGTTAAAAAAAGATTTCTAAAGTTTTACGTATTTACTTTGAACAATATGACATGTAATGTGTATAATCTAAATTGTTTGTATGCATATGTAATCAATTTGTGTGTTCAAAAATAAAGCCATAAGTCTGTAAATGTAATCAAAGTATTCAAAGTCATTAATTATCAAGTAACTAAGAATTTATTTTAACCAGTTGATTGATATTGTAAGCATGTAAACTCTTGATTGAGATTGTAAATAAATTATTCTCAAACTTTTCTATAAGTGTCTGATGCATAGTTTTGGAATATCCATAATAACGAGAATTAGCAGGATAGAACAGCTAATGAAAAATATATATTTTAATCCCTCTCACCCGGGCTGTTTTGGAGGAAAGGAGCAACTTCAGAGAGCTATTGCGCAAGAAACAGCAAGTTGCGCAAGTGACGGACCTGTAACTGATTGGCTGTCCGGACAGGACGCTTATACTCTCCATAAGCAAGTGAGAAAAACATTCCTGCGAAATAGAGTGTTTACCACTCATCGTTTATCCCAATTCCAGACTGACATGTGATATGCAAGCTTTTGCTCATAAAAATGATGGAAATCGCTACATGTGAACGGTAATAGACATTTTCTCAAAAGTAGCTTTTGTGAGAATATAAAAAAAAGAGCGGTGCTGAAGTCACTAGGGCTTTTGCATTCATTTTGAAAGATTGGAATTCCCAAGAAAGTCCAAACGGACTCTGGAAAGGAGTTCTTTAAAAGTAGTATTATCCATTTTGCTACGGGTTCAGATTTAAATGCTTCAGTTATTGAATGTTATAACAGGACTTCGAAGGAAAGGATGTGATGATATTTTACAGCTCATAAAACACAGCGTTTTTTTGACATGATTCCAGACCTGGTAAAAAGTTATAACAGTTATCACGAGCATACGTATGACAGCATTTCAAGTAACATCCGAGAACAAATTTGAAGTCTTTAAAAATCTTTACGGTTGGTTTCCCCTTCGTAAAATGAAAGCCATTGCTTTTTAATTAAATAAAGGCGATTTTCTGCATGTCTCAAAGTTGCGAGGTGTATTTAGATAGGAAATATGAAGCTTACTCGGATGAATTATTTTCAGTTGTGGTATGCGGACCGCATATACCGCCTGTTTATAAGCTAAAAGATTATGATCGAGCGTCTATAGAGGATACCTTTTATGAACAAGAGCTCCAAAAAATGAAGATGACTAAAAGAAGACAACGTTTTTCACATAGATGAGATTTTGAAACGAAAAAACTAAAAGGAGAAACAAATTTTTGTCAGCTGGAAAAAGTGTCCAGAAAAGTTCAAAAGCTGGATTCTAGAGTCGGAAGTATTTGACGCAACAGGATAAAATAACTACGGCTAGGGTGTGTTGTTCACAAGTGATTTCAACAATCACGGAAACCTCAGGTTTTTATCTGACTCTGCCCGGAAATGCCTCAGCCAAAATATATCCAAACAACACAAGTTCAAATTTCACGACAAATTTTGCCAAACCGATAGAGCTACAGGGGAGCTGGGAGGTAGGTCTCATGGAGATTATATACCTGCATAGCTTGACAAATATCCTGAAAATGTATTTTGAGTTCTTCTACAAAACAGGCTCTAAACCCTCAAGCTATCAGTGTCAAAGAAGGTTACTACAAAACCTAGAAGAGGTTGTCTATGGTATGAACCAGGCCTTAAAAGGGACGATTATGTATGTGTTTTTAGGTGATGACAATATTCTAAAGCGAGTAAAAATTCTGAGTGAGGAAGCCAAGGCCGCTATCAAGACTCGAGGCAGTTTAGCTTACATATTAGGGATGCGTCCAGACAGATGGCTGGAAGCAGAAGATAATTTGACTCCATTGCCTGTAGACATACATGCAGGATTTTATACCATGTTTGTGTATACGGATATTATATTTTTCCAAAGGGTCGGAAACAATTTTGTTCCGCTCCTTATAGAAGGAACAGACAGAGATATCACAATTAATTATGCGTGGCCAGTGTCTTTGTCATATTTAGGAATGTGCACACGAGTGTACCTGGTCTGTGCATCACCTAGCTTGTGTCCCTGAAACCAAGAAGTATATTGAAAATATACAGATTGAGCTCAAAACGGATCAGAATAAAAACATAGTGTTCGATTGGGGCAAAGTGATTGTTAAACTCCACTTTCGACCAGTACATATTTAAAGATGTTATACACTCCGCAACTTGACCCTAACCGGTACAAATTTACGTCATTTCAACGCAGATTATGTAGCCCTCTGTCAAGACGGACGTCAAATTCCCGCTAAGCGGAAAGTCAGAGGGCTTTAATATGAAGATGTTATATCACAATATAATGATGATTTAAGAAGTAATGATGTCATGGTAGATTGTTAGAAAATCTCTAAGGAGTTTAAATGTATTCCCTTTAAAACCTTATTCTCAGTGTGCATGTTCAAGACAAATGTTAAAACAAGGTCATAAATGCATTTACTTTTGCATTACATTACAATTATCGATTGTGTATTTATTCAGAAAATTGTAATCGGTAATCTGCCTTTCAAATGAGTGTCTTTTGGAGGGAACCGATTTAAAATGTTGTATCTGTTGACAAGCTTTATAATTAGCCATACCAGCCAGAGGAAAATAGAGATCAGCCATGGTCTCAAGAAAATGGGTCCATCCTAGTGGTCTTCTGTCTTCGGATACCATGTGTGATACAGTTACAAGTCTACCATAATTGAACTCTATTACAATTTTACCATTACTGATGAAATCACCCTTGTCATTCCAGCCAGTTCTTCCTTTTGAAACCTTTATTTTATTCATAATGTATAAAAAAAAAATTCAGCTACGTGCTGGAGTATGCTTGAGCATGTCACACATAACATCAACCTCATCTAGGCTGTGATCCTGTAAGCTCCCTGGAACAAGTGGTTCTCTAGCCTCCATTTCTGGTAGTGAGAGGGTCAAGTGTCCCGTGTTATTTTCATCTTGTTTCAATAAAGACAAATACCGTTGTAAGAGTTGAGAGTATTTCTTTGCCTTGTCATAAGAGTTAATTACTTTCATGTTCCATACATCCTTCATATCTGTATCCAGATCCCTTTCAGCCATTGGTCTAATAGTTTCAAGACCTTGTTGCTTAGGTCTATCCAGGTGATGTTGAGACACTAAATAAATGTTGTTAGTCATTAGCTCCCACTCCTGGGGGAAAGGGAGGGCTACGCTTAGTAGGGGTAGGAGGAAACCTCCTGTCTCTGCTGTGAGGCACGCCTCTTTTTTTAATGCTGTTCGTTTTATCTGCAAATAGCTTGAAGTCTGCCTTTTGCCTCTAATTTTTTATTGTTCCTGGCTGAGTGGGATGTGCCCTTTGAGAACATTCAAAGCAATCTCGCAGATGGTCAAAATAGGATCCGATGAACAATGGACCAAGGTAGACTTGCATTCTTTAGGGTCTGGCTACGACTAGGGCTCTTACGAAGGTCAAATATCTTTTTAAACATGCAGAAATTCTTACTTTTTCTGTGGAATGTAAACTGTTGGCCACTCCCAAGGGAACAAACCTGTTCTGAGTCTTAAATATTCTGGTGTACAAGCTTTAAGGTCTACCAGTAAATAGGAAAATGTTTCTTTTGTTGCATCATCGTAAATTTCCGTGAAAAATTATCATCTCCCCGAATACATTTGCTGGGCCAAAGTGTTCATCTGCAGTTTGTCTCTAGGATTTTAAAACAAAACCATGTAACTGGAGTTCAAGCTAATGGTATGGCTATTTTTACCCTGGTGAAACACATTTTGTACCAGATTGAGCACAGACAAATTTTGTTGGTGAGTGTATTGAGTAAAAGCTCTGCTATTTCAGGACGTTCACTACCGGCAGACAGCATATTATCCAGAAATAAAAAAATATTTCTGTAAGGAGGAAAAAGTAGATTATTCAGGGATTCCTTCAACAAAGTTTCTTTTAATTTTTTTCATACATCGGTTGACAGCAACTGTGACACCACACTATATTGTCAAAGTTCTGAGTTAATACATGTTCAGAATTTTCTAAAACTTTTTTACAAAACAAGTGTTTCCACGGCTGGATGGTCCAGCGACCAGAGGTGAGAAAGGTAAATGCGATCTTGAATCAAAACCTTCTACATACGCCATCTTATTTAATCAGAAGCCAAATAGTAATGTGGTACAGTATGCTAAAAGCACTCTGTTGTTATACACCATCCTGAATGTTTTGATGAGTGTGGTATTGCACAGATGGAAATCTTTTTTTGTCCCTGACAATTCTTTTGTAAGATCTAAATATTTCCTCACTAGTTTTGTCTTTTATGAAACACTTGACCAAATGTTTGAGTGATTCCAGGTTTACCTTTGGGGTGTTTCAAAGTTTTGTGTGATGCCTTTGACCTTCAATCAACGCAATTGTTTTCAGTCCTAAACCCATAACTCTTGGGGCCACACAATGACCATTCTATTATATGATCACCATCTTCAAGTTCATTTGGTGAACCTCCCAAATAACTGCTCAGAGGCGTCTTCCATTCAGGAAGGAGGAGAGACACATGGAACGAGGGGTTAATACGGTAGTCAGGAGGGAGACGCAACCGATATGTTACCTCGTTTACTCTCCTCAGGACTTTAAAGGGCCCCACACACTGTGGGCTCAGCTTCCGGCAGGGCAGGCGGAGGGGCAGGTCCCTGGTGGAGAGCCAGACGCGGTCGCCCGGGCGATAGACCGGGGCCTCCCCGCGGTAGCTATCTGCAAAGGTCTTTTGGCGACGGACAGCGAGCCTGAGGTGAGCCTGCACAGCCTCCCATGTGGAGGAGTGGTGCCGGGAGTTCAGGGCGTATTCTACCCAAGGCAGGAACTCCGACCACTCCCCCGCCCGGTCCTGGCAGTAGGACCGAAGGAGCCTGCCCACGTCCTGATTTACACGCTCCACCTGCACGTTGGACTGGGGGTGGTAGCCCGAGGTCAGGCTGACCGAGACCCCCAGGTGCTGCATAAAGGCTTTCAACACCCTGGACGTAAACTGGGGGCCCCGTTCCGACACAATGTCCTCGGGCACCCCATAGTGCCGGAAGACATGCGTAAAGAGAGCCTCGGCGGTCTGCAGGGCCGTGGGGAGACTGGGCAGAGGTAAGAGATGACAGGTCTTAGAAAACCGGTCCAAAACGACCAGGATGGTGGTATGGCCCTGGGAAAGGGGAAGATCAGTTAGAAAATCCACAGACAGGTGGGTCCATGGCCGTTGTGGAATGGGTAAGGGGTGCAACTTACTCTGGGCGCACACGGAGCAGGAAGAGACGTACACCCTCACGTCCTTAGCCAAGGTGGGCCACCAGTACTTAACGGCCAGGGCCCGCAGGGTCTGTCCAATACCAGGATGACCGGAGGAGGGAGAGGTGTGGGCCCAGTAGATGAGCCGGTCACGGACAGACGTCGGCACATACGTGCCACCCTCAGGGCATGAGGGTGGAGAGGGCTCGTCACGCTGCGCACGAACGATGTCTGCGTCCAACTCCCACACCACCGGTGCCACGATACATGATGCCGGTAGTAAGGGAGCGTCATCCACTGGCCTCTCCTCCGTGTCATGCTGGCGAGACAGCGCGTCGGCCCTGACGTTCTTACTTCCCGGCCTGTAAGTGAGAGTGAACACAAACCGGGAGAAGAACATAGACCACCTGGCCTGGCGAGGGGTCAGCCTCCTCGCTGCCCGCATGTACTCCAGGTTACGGTGGTCAGTCCAGATGAGGAAAGGGTGCTCGGCCCCCTCTAACCAGTGCCTCCACGCCGACAGGGCTCTAACCACGGCCAATAGCTCACGATCACCGACATCGTAATTACGCTCCGCTGCACTGAGTTTCTGTGAAAAGAAAGCACAGGGATGGAGCGTGTTCCGACTCCCCGTTCGCTGGGAGAGGACGGCCCCAAGACCACATTTGGACGCGTCCACCTCCACAACGAACTGGAGCGACGGGTTGGGTTGAGCCAGGACCGGAGCGGTGGTGAAACGCTGTTTCAGTTCCACAAACGCCCGCTCCACATCCGTGGTCCACCGTAACCGTGTCACCCCACCCCTCAGGAGGGAGGTGATCGGAGCCACGACCTGACTAAAGCCCCGGATAAACCTCCTGTAATAATTAGAAAAGCCTAAAAATCGTTGCACGCCCTTGACCGTGGTTGGGGTCGGCCAATTACGCACGGCATCAATGTGGTTCTCCTCCATAGCCAAACCCGTGCGCGAGAAACGGTATCCCAGGAAGGACACGGACGACTGGAAAAACAGACACTTTTCGGCTATTACGTGCAATTCATGTTCCAACAGTCTAGCAAGCACTTTACGCACCAACGAGACATGCTCAGCGCGAGTAGTTGTATAAATCAAGATGTCATCAGTATACACAACTACCCCTTCGCATAACATGTCCCTGAAAACGTCATGATGAAAGATTGAAAGAATGATGGAGCATTCATTAAACCGTACGGCATCACTAAATATTCGTAATGGCCCGTGGTAGTACTGAAGGCTGTTTTCCATTCGTCCCCCTTCCGGGTACGCACCAGGTTATAGGCACTCCTGAGATCCAACTTTGTGAAAAAGTGGGCCCCGTGCATTCTCTCGACCTCCGCAGAGATTAAGGGGAGAGGGTAGCGGAACGGGATGGTGATTTTATTCATCGCCCTGTAATCGATGCACGGGCGAAAACCACCGTCCTTCTTTTTCACAAAGAAGAAACTCGAGGAGACCGGTGACTTATGTATTCCTGCCCCAACAATTCCTCAACATACGCGGACATAGTCGCAGTCTCGGTGCGAGACAGGGGATACACGCGACCCTAAGGGAGTGCGGCTTCACTTTAGAGGTTTATCGCGCAATCGGCCGGCCTATGAGGCGGCAATACAGAGGCCTAAGCCTTGGAGAAGACCTCGGCTAAGTCCCTGTATTCGGGAGGAATTGGCACGGCGGGAGCACTGTCTGGACTTTCCACCGTGGTCGAACCCACGGAAACACCCAAACACCTACCTTGGCACTTCCGTGACCACCCCGACAAGACCTGACTTGACCACGAAATGATAGGGTCATGGAGAGACAACCAGGGGAAACCTAAAACTACAGGGAACGTAGGAGAATCAATAACATTAAACAAAATAGTTTCGCGGTGTTGGTGACTGGTGAACATGAGAAGTGGGACGGTACATTCCCTAACAAAGCCTGACCCTAGTGGTCGATTATCCAATGCCTTCACAGGTAGGGGGCTGGTGAGGACCTGGAGGGGAATGTTTGCGCGTAATGCGAAATCCCTTTAGATAAAATTCCCAGCCGCGCCTGAATCTACTAGTGCCTTACACTGGGAAAATAACGGGAAACCGGGGAATTCGACAGGCACGGTGCAGAGAATGAGTGGGAAAGCAATCGGTGAGTGTGCATGAGCTACCTGGGGTGGTGCGGAAGAGCCATGCCTGTCGTCTCTCGAGCCGGAGGAAGAGGGGTAGCGCGGAGCAGCGAAACCGCCCCAGCGCTTAGCTGATCCCCTCTGTTCCCCAGCTCCTCGCCCTCTGCCCGGGAGTGCAGCCGACCCCAGATCCATGGGGGCGGCGGTGTCGAGGTGGTGGGGTGGAACAGCCGGGCCCCCGCTAGGACGTCCTCGGGTAGCCAGCATATTGTCGAGACGGATGGATGTTTCAACCAATTGCTCAAAAGAGAGGTTCACGTCTCGACATGCCAGCTCCCTTCGGACGTCCTCCCGAAGGCTACAGCGGTATTGGTCGAACAGGGCCCGGTCGTTCCACCCAGAACCCGCTGCCAGGGTTCGGAACTCCAGTGCGAACTCCTGCGCCGATCTCGTTCCCTGCCGTAGGCGGAAGAGCCGTTCGCCCGCCTCTCTTCCCTCGTGTGCGGATGGTCCAAGACGCTTCGGAAGCGGCGGACGAACTCAGCGTAGCTGCCCTGGAAGGGCCCCTCGATGTTCCAGACAGTGGTGGCCCATTCCAGGGCTTTGCCGGACAGGCAGGAGACAAGCGAGGAGATCCTCTGGGCATCTGTCGGCGCAGGATGAATCGACTGGAGCTCGATGTCCACCTGTAACAGGTAACCCTGGCAGCGGTCCGCCGTCCCATCGTAATCCCGGGTGAGCGGGGTGTGCATCGCTTCTATTCCGGGCTGGGTAGGCTGGGGAAGCGGCAATACAGCCGGTGCTGCCGGAGCGGACTGGGCCAACTCTAGGCGCTGAACTGCTTGGAGGAGGGTGGTCATGGAGGCGCCTAGGTTGGCCAGCATGTTGGCATGATCCTGGACGATCTCCGCAACACCGGCGTCCTTCTGAGCTCCGTGCTCCATTTTCTTTGCATCTCCCTCCTGTTATTCTGTCAGCAACGTCTGAATAAGAGAAAGATGGAGCGGACTGCAGAGTTTGTATGTTTTTCTGCGTCTTTTAACTTGTGAGCCGACATACGCTCAATAACATAGAGACAATAACACACAAAGACAAAGGGAGCAGAGGGAACATATATACTGAGGGGAATGACTTAATGATGATCAGGTGCGCTAGACGAGACAACATGTGCAATGAGTTGATGAGCAGGGCGATGGTGTCAGAAGGCCGGTGACGTCGAACGCCGAAGCCCGCCTCCTGCAGGGGGAGGATGGGCAGTAGATGGTGTAGTCGTCACAGGTGGGACGCAGACCTCGTATTGGATCATATAATGCACCTCTCCTTGTAACCTTCCTTGATGAGCTCGATCAGTTCTGTAGAGCTGATTGCATGACTTATGTCATTGTGTGGGATATTGACAGGTTCCACCATGCTCATATGGTGCAAGCATCGTTTCAGGCCCATGCACAATTTACTACCCTGTTTTTACCCCCATACTCTTCTTTTCTTAACACGATTTGAGGAATTTTATAATAGGCGCCCTTATAAACAAGTTACTCCTCCAGGCCATGGATAATGGTTGCAATGACATCACGGCAGACCATGTTTGGCTAATGAAAACATCCATTGTGATGTAGATGAGAACCTGTGGCCAAATCCACAAGACTGAGTTGATGACAATATAGAAGAACAGCAATCACACCTATGTTTAGCTTTTTACACTACGTGCAAGCAAGTTGAGGAACACTGCATTTGGTGTTTTACAGTACTGTCTTTTATTTTTCTCGCTTTGATTCAAATAAACCTATGTTGTGATTGTACTTGTCACGTCCTGGCTATGCCCCTAGTCATCGTCACACAGGCTGGGGCCATAGTCAGAACGGGACAAAAGGAGAGGCCTCTAGACAGCTCTATTTGCTTGGGTCTCCCCAATTTGAGGCAGGTGTTAGTTATTGCCTCCAATTGGGGAACCTATTTAAGTTCACTATGAGAACACACTGTGTGGTTCATTGTGGCTTGTCAGCCAAAGGCTATGCAACCCTGTCATTTGTTCTGCTTTAAGTTTCTTTCCTTCTTTCCTTCCTTCCTTCCTTCCTTCTTAAAAGATGGAGAACCGTTACCCTTTTGCCTCTGTGATTCTGTCCTTGAACCAGCATCAGGACAGAATGAACAACCAAAAGGACAACACAAGCAAAACGGCAACAAGGCCTCCCAGAGAATTTTTTGGGGGGTGCTAAGCGGGAGTGCTGCCCTGAAACCACAGCCAGCGCCCCGTGCTCAGAGTTGGACAGTAGGGGAACTCCTCGGATGGCCGGATAGCGACACCGAGGAGGAATACCCCTACCGTCACCAACTTCACTCCTGGGCAGACGGGGACACGGACGAGGAAGAATACCTCTATGGTATGCCACTGTTCCCCTGGGCGGCTCCATCCAAGCACCGGAAGGTTAAACAGAGGAGGCGAAGACGGCGGCAGACAGAAAAACCTCCCCAAGGGGTTGTTGGGGGGTGCTACGGGGGCGAGCGGAGGACTCCCGTGCTGCCCAGAAGCCGCAGTCAGCGCCCCGCGCTGCCCAGCGGTCGTCGCCGCCAGCCCCTCGCGCTGCCCAGCGGTCGTCGCCG
>JACXGJ010006578.1:0-33812 GCA_016801105.1 Esox niger | reverse complement strand
GTGACCTAAGATTGATGGGTGGCATCTTGCCACACCCCTTTTAACTATAATAAATACGAGCTGTTCATGTAATTTACTTTAGAGGCTCCTCGAATGATTATTCTGTAAGCATTTGACGCGTCTCTCTATTTGCAAATAAACTGCTAATTGTGCCAAGAGAATTTTGTCTCTGTCTTACTCCTTTGAGTGTCTATCGATGGAATTTCTATCACAGAATCCTTACCAGTTGGAGGGAATGCTCTCTGGTATTCCTCCATGATTGAGCTCAGAGGCATAAAATGTGCCATAAGGAGTCGCTAGAATGCGATAAGGCAACAGAACACAAAACAACCATATTCAGTTCCAAACACTCCCAAACCACAACGGTGCTAATCTATCGCACTGTCCTCTGTGGGACCCAAGGGCTATTCCGTAAACAGCATCCAAGCCCTGGTCTCACAATTACCCACTTGATTTAAACATTTCACATCATTTGCTAAGCATTCTGGACATTTCACAAAAATAGCTTGACCAAGACACGCAAACACAGACAGAAATATCTTGCCAATTGCTCTTCATCTCTTTCTCAAACAAATACAGACCTGCACACTGGCAGTTCAAAGAGCTATTCAGCTCAATGTGTCCCACTCTGCAACCTGTTCCTCCAACCTGCACCAAGCTGCCCCCTCCTCCCAACTAATAACAGCTGAAAAGGCAGGTTGGAGTGGTAAAATTAATTAGAAACATCTGCAGCATAGATTAATGGGGCAAATTATCTGTAAATTGGGCCTGGCGGTTCTCTATCGGTTCATCCAAGTATAGCAATGAGACAGAAGGAAGGAAGCCAGCAACCAACAAATGACAGTCATCTCTCAAAACATGGCATTTCTCCCCTTTTATTTTGATATCACTTTTCCCCATAAAGAACATTACTTGGAGTTGATATGATTTAGGCCTCAGCAGCCAGAATTATAAAGACTTGAAAGAATCCCATGTGTTAAATTCACCATAAAGTATTTTTAATATAATTTTAGAATCTTTTTTTGGAGGAACGAAGATTGTGTGGAACACGATTTATAACCCATATACCATAATTATGAATATATAATTTTCAATTAGTCTTACTGTATTGCAACCAACCCCTATGACTAATTGCCATATGGTGAAGTTTAGTGAAGAACTGTCCAATCTCTCCCTGCAGGACTGTTGATCCAGCTTGTCTGTCCCCAACATTTTACTTTGATTAAGACTGGTTTGTGATTGCCTTGCCTCGTGCTGTGTTAATCAGGGAAGGGATGTGGAATTCAGTGTCAAGGGCCCCAGTGTGATGCCATCTGGGCTAAAGATATAGGACATTCCCCCTCGAAAATCTTCATCATGGTTGCCCTGTTAGTGGTCTCTGAATGCTGGAGCTAGGTCCAGGGGCTCTGCAGAAAGCCAGACAGACAAAATGGAACTGCTCTGCAGTTCAGATATGGCCCGTTCATCTGCTGATAAAGGCTGCTGTGCTTGATGGCTGTGGCTGTAAAGTACCCATTGTGTAAGCTGCAGCCAGCCGTTCGCTCACCTCCCCGGCTGTCCAGCTCACCCTAAGTGTGGAAGAGGAAATTGAATAAGCTCATCCGGAGGTCTGCTTTGATGTGGGGAACATGTGTTCCCAGCTCCCAGAATTTAGGTCATGTTTGAAATGCTAATCAGGCAGCATGTATGCATTTTTTTCCGGTGCAATTGTAAAGAAGATAACGTGTCTGTATGTGTTATTGCTGTAACACTATCACTGATTGAAAAGCTAAGTTTTGGGGTGAAATCGGGTATGCTATGTTGCTATGTTGGTTATTTTGCTGAACGTGCTTGACAGGTGGGGAGAATAAAGATTGCATCAGAGCTTAAATTTTCAAAAACGTCCTTAACATTTTGAGACAAAGCATACATTGGCTACTGTTGGACAAATCTTCGTGAAATGTTATGTGACAAAGTAGCATGACAGAAAAACAAATGTACTATTGCTTGAAGCTAACTAGCTGTCTGTGAATAATGATTCGGAATTCAACCAGCTGTGTTAATGAAGCAGTGTCCTCAACACGTCACACAATGGTATTAAAGTTTTAAATAGATCTTTGCCACTCTCTCTTCTGCCCATGCATCAGTAGACACTATGTGCCACTAAAGAATGAGAGAAAAAACCTACTTGTTTTGAAACATAGCCTGTCATTTAAACAAGATTTCTCTAGTTGGTGGAGTCTCTAACAGGTGACTCATGAACTTTGACATTGATTGTGGCAGAGAGAACTGTTGAGCCCTTGATGTTACTCTGGGGTTGTTAGAGACTCCGATGAGCATCTTTCGCAGAATTTGGTGGGACGACTCTTTGGCAAAATTTTGTAGGACTACCAGTCATATGTAGATTGTCAGTGTTCTGGATATTTCACTACTTGAAGATGATCTATCAGACAATGGAATGATGAACTTTAAAGTGCTTGGAAATGGCTTTTAAACCCTTACCAGATTCATGGGCATTGAAAATCTTTCTCTTGAGAAGCCTCAGATAAGTATTTTAATATCTTCATATGATGTGTTACCACACATCCGTATGTGGTTAAGATCAGACCAGACCAGTGTTCAGTCTTTACAGAAGACTGAACACTCCTAAGTAAAAACGTTTGGTATAATAGTTTAATTTAGGTTTCTTTTTTTAACAAATATGATTGGAATTTTGCTCAAATATATTTGTATTCAAAATGTAAAGAGGTGTACTTACTTTTGCAAATGACAGTACCTTTAAAGAGACTGATCTGTCATTTAAGACAGACCTGGTGAGAGATAAGGTGATTTCCAAATCCACCGACAGCATCAGGTCTAGCTAAGCCAACCAAGACCATGGACAGTGACAACCTGTCCCAGCTCTCCCAGGCCTTTGAGAGTTTCTCCCTGGAACTGGAGATTAATGGATGGGGTTTAAGGGAAGCAGCTGAAGAGTTCAGACAATACAGAGACGCCAGCATCCACCGTCTAACAGTTTTCACAAAAACGAGACAACCATCATCCACAATGTTGGACCTACCATACACCTCTCTGTTCTTCACTACCCTCGAAGCCTACCTCCTTCAAAGCCCGTAAAAGACTCAGCATATCCACCTATTTAAACCTGAACATCTACACCAGCATCGTCACCCTAAGACCCGCTGGGTTACCACAAAGAACATTAGTCCAGACATTACAGCCCACAAGAGAACACAGAACCCACCATATCTTTCATTTTAGTCCAGGGTTACAGTGCATGTCCCATTCATAGGGGAACAATCTCACTGTTGTCTTAGTTCTGGCCATATACAATTAGGGCCGGACATTATTGGACACAGAAGTTTTGTTGTTTTGGCTGTTTACCAAAATATATATATTCAAGTTACAGTTAAATAGTGAATATGGGCTAATAGTGCAGTCTCTCAGCTTTAATTTGAGGGTACTCACAGCCCCCTCTTTTTCAAAGGACCAAAAGTATTTGGACAATTAACTTAAATGTTGTTTCATGGACAGGTGTGGGCTATTCCTTCGTTAATTCTTTATCAATTAAGCCGGTAAACTACCTGGAGTAGATTACAGGGGTGGCATTCACCTTAAGAAGCTGTTACTAGGAATCCGCAAAATGCGAAGCTATCGCTAGGAATCAGCAAAATGCGATCAAAAGAGCTCTCAATCGAAGTGAAACAGACCATCAGAGAAATAGTAGCAGCGCAGGAATTTTACAACGGCCATTGCCGTGGTTCACCGAAAATCAATGTATGGCCAAAATCTCAGTCAGTAGTCTGTTTGTAAATTCGTTGTAGTTCGCAACTGAGAACCATCAGAAGAACAGACTACATGCAGGTAAGCAAGCGACCTAGTTCTCGATAGATGGGTGACATTTAGTGCTTACCTGAATCAAACTAATCTTTTGGAAGGTGCGTTCAACCAAAACTGGGAGACGGGGAAAGATCCGACCTCCGCGTGGTAGAACACACTTTAGCGCAATTTAAGAGGTCCGAGAAGTAGCATTAGGTTTGACATCCCTCGACATGACAACAATTGTATGGAGCCAAATTAAGCTCAAACGTATTCACTTTAAGAAAAGAAAAACCTAACTGAAAAATGTCGTAGTTAAAACAACGAAAATCAATCGTATGGAAAAGATTGATTCAAATGTGGTAAGTGTATGTTAAAATCATTAAATGGATTTTCGCGTCCGATCTTAAAATATCTTCGTTCAAACACGTTTTACGTTCGCTTCTTAGGATTACAATTTCTTTCCACGTTCGTTCGAGTCATCTCCCCAAAACAAATTTGGAGCCTCTATTGGCGTGGAGGCGGGGCTTTATTATGAAAATGTCTTCCTGTCCAAAGATTTCCGGACCTAACTGTATTATTAGGTGTAAGTACCCCAAGGTATGTCTGAATGTCACAAGTGTGGCTATTTCCATGTTCAACCTACATGTAGTTTTATTGGTTAATGGTTTATTTAATACTGATTTTGGGTTCCTGGCAGCCACCCACAAAATAGTGAATTAAGTCTGGAGGCATGTTGGCGCTCAGGCCTTGAAAACCCAGAGATAATGGAGCTAAGTAAATATGGTAAAATATAAAAAAATAAGTTGGTAAAATGTAAATATTCTGTTTGTTTAGAGACCAGGCATACTAGTCTGAGTTGATAAAATGGATGCCTGCATACTGTACCCTTTGAGTTTGGTTTGTTTGGATTTCTTGTGCAGAATTATTTTATATTGTGTTTTAAAAAGGAAATATTTATGGCAAATACACAATTTAGTGAAACTGATTGAAAACTGCCTCAGAGTAAATGTTGAAATATCCTTTGTGTTTTGGACTTTACTGCCTGCTCAACCAGCAATCTAAAAGACTTGTCGCTTTTCATCTTGTGACATAAACACGCTAGTAACTATTTAATCAAAGGTTATGAGATGAATGGACTTTTCCTGCCTCTTACTACAGAAACCTGGGCTTTTGGGGCTCAAACAAGGTTTACCTACGGAGTGACGCACATCACTGAGGGGAGGGAAAACAGACTGAACTGACTGAACTTCAGAAGCTGTGTCTCTCTGGGGGATACGGCTCTGCGGGCAACACAGTCCAACTCCTCAGGCCTCTGCAATCATCTAAGGGTAAACCACATCGGTCAACCTGGAATTGTATGGTTCTGACAACACAGAACCGTCGAATCCTTTCAAGGGCTTGCCATTCACTTGCCCGCTTCGAATGTCTATTCCACTGACTAACCGTTTCTGTTAGTGGACCTTCTGGACGCATTGAAAAGGTTCTGAGAATGTGTATCACTTCACCCTTCTGTTGAATTAATGAGGGTCTCATTCAACAATAAATCTTAATTAGGGCTAGACAGCATATAGCCGTGGTGAGGTATGTCTTAGCCAGAGGGGCAGTACGCTATGACTTATACCAAGGAGGCTAAACCTTTTACAACTGGGCCTGCAATGCTATCATCTTACTAACTGCCTTAGTCATTGTTTCACGCGGCGGCCCATGTAAGTCCCAATTAAGAAAAACAATTCTATAATTGCAAGTAACCTATTCAAAGTGTATAGATGTGGCTGCTAAGTATGCATTACCATCGCTAATAATAAGCGTGAAAACAAGATGACATTGGAAAAGAGAAATAGTCGCCAGCTTTAATGATTGTCAAATCAACACTGCGAGATAATCATGGCAAACAAGCTGCAAGGCTAGAGGGGCGATGAGAGACGTGATGAATCAGAAATGGCCTGCAATTAAACTCTTCCTGGTTTAATTTAATCTGTCATTCATCCACCCGGAGACAGACAGATGACTGTGAGAGACACAGCTGGAAGCGGTTGACTTTGTTCTCAGTATAATTCTGATCTTTGCATATACATGACTGCTGACATTATGACATTGTCCGTCGTGTGACGGGCGGTCAGCAGGGGTCAGCAAGGCTGTATTACAGTATGTGGTCAGCGCTCCGGGTTATTGTTTGCACAGGCATCCACGCACAAATGTAAAATATGTGTACCAAATGTTTAAACAATTTTAAGGCTATGGCCATTTGTCATGCTATTAAGAACGATGGTAGGCTACTGTACAAAACACACAAAGTCAAAAGGTGCCATTTGTAAGATGTTCATCATTCAAACACAGAAACATGTTAATTACAGTATAAAAGGTATTAGAGAGATTTTATCAGTGGAATAGATTGAGCATGAGTACACTGACAATCTTCCCAATTTCTTATTTTAAATTTATGTCCGGTATTTATGAGAGAAATAAATTGGCATAAAGTTCTGGAAACAACTAAAATATGAGCATCGCTTTAAAGTAATGGAGAAATGCATGGGCTGATATGAACTGTTAGCATACGACTGAGGAGGCCGACAGATGGTCCCACTTGGGAAGCGTGCAAATGTATTGTTAATGAACAAAGGCAAGGATGAACACGGGACTGGGGCAGGAGAACAGAGGTAACTAAACAGATATTCCAGGAAAAACCGGGCAACAGTACAACAAGGGTGGTCAGAAAGTAGAAATTCCAAAAACGGTAAACCGGTTGATACACGAAATGCAGAGGCAAAAGTACGAAACAGGGCTAGACAAATTCACAAAAACCAAAAGGCAGGCTAAATTCAAATACTGGTAGATGATAGGGTTCAAACAGGCTCTGTATGTCGCACACGTGCAAATGATACCTCTCAATGATGCATGAAGTGACCTAGGTAATATACTGACAGGATGATGGCAAACCGGTGATCAGAAATCCGGTGATTGCGAATGGTTTCTGTGAGCTGGGATCTTGGCAGTTGGAGGTTGTGACATCCCGTGGAAGTTGTCAAGGGTTAGATTACCCCACAGACGTGAGATGGACATGAAAATCTATAAAACTTTCATTCTAAACCAAACTGTAGCTAAATGTTTTATAGTTAGCTGCTAAGTCTATATAGATGCAATTACTGCACATTGTTTCTTCTTTTGCACTGGTAGGTGCTAGAGGAAGGAACTTAACAATTTCTCCTTTCATTATCAAAGCAAGGTCGGAATTGCTACTCCAGAAAATGTAGATTAAATAATCTGATCTGTGTGACAGACCCATATATTCTTGCACCATATTAATGGATGGACAATCCAAACAAAACTATGGAACAACGTTTGGTTCTTTTGTGCATTCATGAAGATCATCTTATTGACATAATCCCTTAAATATGACTGTCAAAACTAATGACTATTTATCTTTTAAAATAGTGGTTGAAATATACTGTCATGCACTACATTGTCATGACTACCGTATGCTATGCTGCAGACAAATGTCGTCGTCATCTCAACAGTACTCCTAGTTATTTATGATGCTGTTTTCATTGATTGAGGTGCTCTTTCTGTTAGATTAGCTGTACGTTTGGCATTAGGGCAATTGGGCTGGGTGCATATCGTGGCCTAGCCTTACTTCAGTAGAAAAAGTGTCTACTAATTACATGAAATATTGAACATATCTTTGTTTCTGGTCATTATTTACAGGCTGTTTGTTTTGGACCCTACTTTCTCTTGCATACGGATGGGCACAACATTGCTGTCTGGCGTAAGTGTGATGTTGAAGGGAAAACTATCTATTAGCTGCTGCCAGTATTTTCCACATTTGCATGTCAGGTACACTATGAAACATAATTGACTGTACAAAAACGTTGTTATATATCTATCCCAGGTGCCGAAGACATTTCACAGTACAGTACTACAGGCTGACTAGGCTGTTCACTTGGATGCCATCAGGCACAAAGAAAATACTTTTCACATAGCTAATGTGTTTAAAATATATTACTACAGTGACTTCAGTTTCACAAACGTGCTCAGGTTGGAAAGTTATAGCATAAGCGTGTGCTTATGCAAAGATTTAATGTAATCATGTGCTTTTTATTTGTATGTACAGCCCAACAATTTCAGCTGGGCTTGCTCCATTGTATTTTCATTTATTACACGTTTCACCAAGCAATAATACATTTGGTTTTGGAATGTTATGCAGCGGGAGAATTTTTGGCAAACCAAATTTCACAATTCCCATATGAACCCTTCTCTCACTCCTGTCTCCAAAACAATAATGTTGCTGTAATAGTAAACCTGCTGTAACCACATTAGTAGAATGAGCAGAATAGGATTTCTATTCAATAAAGGAGAGCCACACAATAACGTACAGTATGTGCCACATTTTCCTGAGCATGAAACCAACATTACCTCACATTCTGATGCAGAAATTAGCTTTGTTATAGAATTATTTTGTACAACACTGTTTGAACAACGATGTTGGATGTCAGTGAAGAGCTTTTGAGTTTCATATGTAGTTCAGACAGTCCTCTTAAATGCTATCAAGGCCACTTATTAAACTTGTAAACCTTAGACTCAGTCTGACTGGAGAGAAAGTTTTGATATTCTTTCTTTCTCCTCTGGGTTCAACTGCCTGATACAGACAAGGTATCTTTTAACTTTAAATTCTTTCCCCAAGTGAATACAGTGATGTGGAAATGTCGTAGGCATCTGAAAGGCAAACTATTGCCATATTAGGGTAGTGTTCATTTGTAGAAGGTCTGTCTCTGTCTCTCTCTCTCTGGCACCCTCCAACAATACATTATGGGGAAAACAAAGTCCAAATGGGGAAAGGATAAACCTAGCAGGGACCTAACGGAAGAATATGACAATGTGCCGGGACAGAAGTACACCTGAATTGCAATAACATTTCAGGCATGAAGGCATAATATCCAGCCCTGGGCATTCAATGGTTTCCAACAGGGGCAAACTGTTTAGGAGGCGGACTGAAGTTAGCCACTAACAAAGAATGGCTCCCACAAGGGTTATCTCCTAAATTAGGTCTTTGTCAACACACTTTACACTCATATTCTCCAGTCCAATCATTAGGGAAAGTGGAGGTTCTCCTACACATTACAACTTCACAAGAGACTAGAACTCCCTTATAGGTTTTCCATTGTATGCATTTTCCTGGTTATTACTACCTCAGGAAAGAAACTAATCAAGAACAGTTTGCTCTCATTGGTCGAGCTATCCAGGTGCAATGGTCCACCAGCTAGAGGGACCGGTTGGTCTATAGGAGATAAAAAGAACCAACACCCGTCCCGCCCTTACCCCACTTCAAGACCCAATTTAGACAGAGGTAAGAAGCTGACAAACTAATTCTCCTCCATTAGTGAACCATACTGTTTGCAGGGGAGTCAGGATTGCCCATATAGAATGTCTGTTTATCCCAGGGTCTCCTGCGACAGTAGTAAGTCTCTTATCTGCCTCACAAAAATCTTCTGTCCAAATGTGTAAAACAGCATCATGGGACCAGGAAAATAAGGAAGCAGTTATAGGCAACGATTGTCCAGAGATAGTAATGATTACCCTTGTGCTTGTAAGATACGAAGTTAGAATAGTTTTTACTGTAATTAACCCATTCACATTAACCATTGGAACTGTGTTCTACTGTACCTTCTCTACCCTGAAGGAGCTCCAGAGCATTGGCTGATACGCCCAAGCCATCAGGTGGTAGTGGTAAACTGTAGTGGTAAACGGTAACAGACCCAAGGTAACTGAAACCCACCATGATCCACTCAGGACGATTGGCCACGACCCTCCAATGCCCGCCTCTCTTTCTGCTCAGGGCCATGCTGTAAATGGCAGGACCAGTAACCTATAAAGCCAACTCGGTCTCACTCATACAAGAGCCATAAAGAAAGGAACATTTTCTTGAATTTTCTCTGAAGTTCATCATTACTGTTGTTTGCTCCTTGGGGTTGAAGGCCGGTTTTGTGAAAGCACTCTGTGACACCTGCTGATGTAAAAAGGGCTTTATAAAATACATTTGATTGATTGACTTGTAGTATGTGGGCTAATACTGCACCGTTCCACAGGGGGTGTGACCCTTAGGTCTGTTCCAATCTCTGACTGTGACGTGGCCTTTATTGTTTCTCAATAGTACCCAGCCGGACATTAAATGTGGGCCCAGTCCGATGGTGAAAGATAACATGGGATGCAAGGAAACATCAACCCTCTGCTACTCTTGCAAAAGAAAGTCTGTCCCATTGTGTCATAGCCGCTGTAGAGGGTACTTATAGGGTGTGTTGTACTCAGGCTTATGATTCCCTACCTTATAACTTGGCAGGCACTTGTGGATTGGCATATGTCATTCTGGCAATGCGACTTTCGGATACTTTCCCTGTTGTTGTCAAAAGAAGCCAGTGGCCAACATGTGACCTATCCTGGCTGGCCCATAAGCAGACCCGGGGCATTCGAACGATGGGTATTGCCCATGTACGCTGTAGTGCCGTCATTGGATCAGATGTGTAATTTAGCTCTGAAGGTAGAACATCTTGCTAATGTGACTGTTACAGCCAGTAATCTGATCTCTGAGGAGCTACCTGCCTGCTCACTCTGCACAACACGGCCAATCAGTTGGCCTCCCATGGAGGAACCTGTGCTCTGATAGGACAAGAATGTTGTAAATGTATACCTAACTACAACTAGTGTCTTTGACCTAGTTAGTTAAATGTTTCAAATTTCCCACCAGGCTCACAGTGATAACATCAAAGGACCACATTCCTGGATCGTTGAGTTATGGAATCAGTTTTGTTGGGTGATTCTTTTTGAATGAATTGGTATAGTCATCACACTGCATGCACAATTATTAGGAAAATCGTATTCCTCAAGATTTATTTTATTGAACAATGCTCTCAGTTAATCCAAAATATAATTGAACCTCAAACCTGAATGTTTAACAAAGAAAAAATGAGTTTTGATCTTTCTCAGGGGAATAGATACATGTGCAGAATTATTATGCAAAAATGTGTTTGCAGAATTATTCGGCAACTAAATTACAAAAATAATTTCTCCAACTAACTTGTTTATTTAAATTTTTTTGAGTATGTGCAACGAATAAGTAACACAAAATGAACATTTCTGGCCTTTCAAAAATATTCAGTAACCGATATATCCATGCTTCTCTTCAATACATGTTCAAGTACAAAAGGTTTATTTGTCATTTGCAATAACAAATTATGGCAATGAAATGCATGAGCCTTCTATCCATGCAGTCTGACAGTTTCTCGATCTGTTCACAATCAACCTTCGCTGAAGCAACCACAGCCTCCCAAATGTTGTTCTAAGTGGTGTATTGTCTTCTCACGTTTGAGAAGGGTCCATAAGTTCTCAATAGGATTTAAGTCAGGAGAGGATGGGGGCCAAATCATTATTCAGGCATCTTTGTGGCCCTTGCTTGTTAGCCAAGAAGTGAAGTACTTGGATGCATGTGATGGAGCATTGTCCTGCATGAAGATCATGGCCTTCTTGACTGCGGAGGACTTTTTCAATGTCTGTTAAATCTCTTTTTTGGCCCATTTTACCTGAGATCATGAAGCTGCCTCATAATTATGCACACCTCGATATAAGGTGTTATTCACATTTGCTACACGCTCCTTCATTTCACAACTACATATCACCTGAAAATGATTCAATCCAATGAGCATTCAAGTTCATCTGGTTTGGAGTTGGAATATGTGCATAGAAATACTAATAAGATCAGAATACTCACTTGCCTAATAATTGTGCAGGCAGTGTATAATCATAGTGGCCGTAGGCCTAATAGTATTCTTTCTACGTACCAGTTGGCGAATGCATTGTTTCGCACCAATGATCAGTTTAGCATAGAACTAAAAGACATGCATTAATTTAAGCCCATGTTTCTGACTCTCTTGGATTGACCTACTGATTTACAGATAACCTTATATACTGACTACCTCATAAGTCCATGCTTAGGTAAATAACACACATAGTTCATCTGGAGTTGTCCCAATGGTATACATCAAACCCAGAAGGGACCTTGGCCCAGTATGGCAAACCCA
Source organism: Esox niger (assembly GCA_016801105.1). Taxonomy (NCBI): domain Eukaryota; kingdom Metazoa; phylum Chordata; class Actinopteri; order Esociformes; family Esocidae; genus Esox; species Esox niger. The sequence goes on along the minus strand of JACXGJ010006578.1, from coordinate 21,945 downwards.
CAAGGTGGCTACGATGAAGGACTACCCGACAGATGGACCATCTCATAGAGGAAGAAGAGGATCCACGCTTAGTATAAACTGTTTAATAAATACTGTGTGTGTTTATCAAACAGAGAAGAAAAGTGTGGCCAAAAGCTGCACCAAAAACAAACCAAAGATAAGATGTGATGTGATCTGTATAACCATAAAAGACTGTCTTGATTGCCAGTGTCTGATTTTGCTGTAACTAATTTAAAGTCCTTGGGACCACTATGTTTTAACAATAAAGAATGTATTCTATTTATAAAATATTTTGTTTATTGTCCCTGATGGGAAAAAGGGAGGATTTGTCGAAAATGTATTTATTATTATATTCTTATTTATTCATTATTCTGTTAGAAGGTCTTTGTACTCTGTATGCTTGAAACATTACGTAAACTAAGACTTGTCTTTCCCTGTCAACAACTCATGATGTCTCTGTCTGTGTTCAGGGGCAGTAATGAATGGAATGTCGGCTGAGCGAGGCTCCTTGTCTCCATCTATTTGTGGTAGACTAGGCCTTGGGCCTAGCAGAAACCACTAGAAGTATCCCTTCTGGTGGTTGGACCTAATAGCAGCAGGGAGGCTCCTGTTTCTTGTTTTCTACAGATGAACAGGACTCTAGTACCTTATTGGTGGAAGCTACGTCAACCAAAGGCCCCCATATAGTAACTGTCCAATTTGATTTACATCAGGCTTTGACCGGGTTTTCTGAGCAACCGACATTCTTTGGTTTTCTGTGCCTACTGGAACAATTGGTGTGCAACCTTACACCTTCTGGGCTACCTCACCGTGGCAACTATTCCTTATATGTGCATTCTGCAAATACTAATTCCATCACCTATACTGCTGGAACCGAATATCAGTTAGAACTTAGCAATGTAAAATTTTTCATTAATACATCGCTAATATTTTCCATCTTCCACACTGGCGTCAAAATATTTAAATTCCAAATACATTTATAAATGTAGGACACATTCCGGGCAAAAAAAAAAAAAAAAAAAGTATTCTGTGCTGTATGTGTAATATGTTGTTTATATGCACATACTCGGAGGGGAATCACTGACATCCCTCAGGTATCCATGATATCCAAGTTTCAAAGCGAGTTATTATGGGGCACCTATTGGCACAGATGCATGACATACTGTGACACTTAAACCAACCCGTATGCGCTACACACTCGCTTGGAGTGCTGTTCATGGTCACGTGTCGCTGATGAATCTCAGCAGCTCAGTGGATAAGGGTTTAATAAACATATCAACTCTGGGACACACTCTTGACTTGCGATTCATCGTCCACTTTTAATAAATAAAATGGCTTTAAATTCGAAGTGACAAATTCCTTCTGTTGTTTTAAAATAAAGCAACCGAACCTGACACACACGAACCCTTTATTTTGAGACTAGCCCTATTTTTTCACATTAACCCCACACATTTTTCTCCACAATGTTTGTGATATTACATTTGTGATTGAGGCTCTGCTTCACCACAGCACCTCACAGCTGAATGGGAACAGTCAATGTTGAATATGTGTCTTCTAAAGCACATCCAGCACCCTTCTGGGGATGTCTAGACTAATCTCATACCTGCCATTCAGTTAACATCTGGGAATTCACTGCCCAGATGTCACCTCCTTATTAAGCGCATAGTAGCCCAAGCCGCCACAAAGAAAGAGCTTGAACTTCACGGAGCAATAAACCATATCCAATTATTAACCGCGAAACCATATCAGTTCTGACCAATTGAACTGCCCCCTTGTGCGATATAACTAACTAAGGCAAACTAAAGGTTTGATGTCGAACACTGTACCTACCCTTGATTTGTGGTTGCTGTAACAAGCACAACAACCGACTGTGGAGGCCTGGAATGACAAAACATCAATTTCCTCCACATGGTCCCCAAACCGGTCCGTCAGTCCTTGAAGTAAATTGTTGCTAGGTGATGTAATGGGTGATTGTCCGAATCCCATCAAACCTCAGAGGTGAACAGCAACACTTAAGTGGAACTGACAGAATCTTGGCAACACAGAACCTTATTAAACCTTGTTCATGTACACTCCCAGAAGGAATATGACTCCTTTCAGTCCATCAGAGCTACAGAAAGCCTCTACCAGCTACACCGGCCAGCTTGGAACTGTGTGTTTGAGGACAGTAGCAGTAGCAAATGTTCGACATTAGACAATTAACAAGCGTTTGCGAAAGACACAAAGTTCACTGGACTGATACGCTGCAATTACTTGGAAAATATCATCAATCTAAGAACGCAATCAGAAACAGGTACGGTATCACCATTTTCTGCTTGCTGTTTGGCCATGGAAATTGTACCTCTGCGCCATGTCTGGCAATGTAATTTGTGTCCCAACCCATGTTATGATGATTATATAAAACTTTCCTTGTCGCAAAGGAGGAAATCAAATCAATCGCTAATGCATGTATGTAGTAGATAACAGTTTGTTTAGCATAACTAGGAATAAAAGATTGATTCACTAGATTCACATAAAAATCAAAAGATTGTGGAAAAAAGTAGCACACTTATTCCCTTGTGCAATGAAATGACATAATTTTTTTTGCTGCTAAATAAATAACTTGTTAGATCCAAAAATAGTTAGCCTTTTTGAAATATTATGGCTGACTTGTAGTCACTGCCCTCGCTAGTTAAATTTTTTTGACATTCCCAGCCTCACTTTCATCTGTTTTGGTCAAAAATATTGAGTCATAGGACCCAGCATCCTACTGCTGGCTTGCCTTGGAAGTTAAGCAGGATCGGTCGTGTTCGGTCTCTGGATGTGAAACCAGATGCTCCTGGAAGTGGTGCTAGCTGGAGGGCAGGACTCTGGTTCAAAAGATCAAGTCCCAGTGGGTTGTACGTTAAAGGTGGGATTGCCTTGTTTAGTCTTTCAAATGGGACGTTCAACCGGTGTCTTTATTCTCTATGTCTAACAAATATACTTATCTGAAAAGTATGGGTCATAGCCCTGGTGTCCTGTCTGCATTTCCAGTCAAGCCCTCATATCATTAGAGACACCTAATCATCCCAGCTTTTAATGGTTCCTTTTTCCCCTCTGACTACATTTAAGTAATAATGCAATAAATACTGTATCTAAGCTCAATGCTAAATTACTACAAGTTAATCTATAACTGGTACACTGCATCATCCCAAATTGCTGAAGGGAGAAAATTATGAGGTGTTTTTTCAGTTACAACCTGACACATATATGTCACCCCCTTGGACTTTTCCACATTGTATTCTGTTACAACATGAAACAAAATGGATTTAATTACAGAGCTTTTAAAGCTGATACACATACAAAAATCCGTAATATCTTTTTTATTATTTGCTTATATAAAACAGAAAATATGATTATAAATATTCACCGCCTTTGATATGACACTCCTGAATGAGCTGAGGTGTCCGTAGAAGTTACATACTCAGTTGAACAGTCCACCTGTGTGCAATTTTCGCCTTTCACATGATTTCCGATTATATACACGTCTCTTGAAGGTCTGATTGCTGGTCGACACAATTCATAACAAAAACTCCATCATGAAGATGGAAGAACAAACTTTAAAGCATACCTTGATTGTGGTTCTTGTCATGGATGTGCAAAAGGACAACTGGAAGCAGATGCAAGGATTCAATTGAACTTTTACTATAATGAATAATGCTCAACGGCTCAAAAATACAAGCAAGCATTAAGCTCAGCAATAGGCAATAATCTGGATATATCAAATAACATGTTACACAATGACAATAAGAATCAAATACAGGGGAACAGAGGGATATATATATATATATATATATATATATATATATATATATATATATAAAAAAACACATGTAAATTAGAGGATTTTGCTGGAATGTCAATGTCCTGGAATGGCCCAGTCATTCAAATAAGAATATTTGGAAACAATAAAGAATTGCTGCTTCACCTAATGTCTCCATCCAACTTCTCGTAGCTTAATTAGTAAAGACGAATAGTAAGAAATTGCTGCGTTTAGATGTGCAAAGGTAGTTGAGACAAATCCAAAAAGTAATTGTTGTTGAAGGTGTCTTTCACATATTTTTGCTAAAGAGAGTGATTACTGATGCAATTCATAATTTTCTGTTGTAACCATGGCGGTGGTTATATTGCTATGTTCTGTGCTTTTGTGTTCTAGTTTCTTGGTTTCTGTGTTCAGTTTGGTTCCCCTTGGTTTACTGATTTCACCTGTCTTGTTTAGTCTGGTCACCTGTTCCTAGATAACCCTTTGTTCAGTACCTATTTCAGTCCTGTTCGTGTTTCTAGTTAGTCATTATTGCTGTGACTGTTGCTGTTTAATGTCACCATTGATGTATGTGTCCATATTTATGTTCCTGGGAGCAGAGCATTGAATTTATGTACAGTACATTCCTATTCGCTTGTGTCCTGCCTCCTACAACCATGACATCTCTTAAATTTTTCAGAATAACTTGGAACAGTTTACTTTTTGTCTTGACATGGTGGCCAAAACCTAACTAAATCAATTTTGAAACATATGTAACATTTGGGAAGGTTCATGAGGGGTTAATGTCATCTAGAGCCACTGTATATTTGTGAATAATATTGGTCATACATTAAACTGCATAAATGTTTCTACAAATAATGCATTACTCTATGTCAAGAATTTTATTTCAGAATATATATTAAAATGTCTCTTGGACAGCAAAATGCTGTCAGTTCTGCTTTAAAAACCTTTACATTCTCACGTTGTTTTCAGCAAATAATGCAATTTAAATGCAGGCTTTACAAGCTGAACTGTTTTTGAGTAGAATAATAGATTTGAATATAAAAACATGGATCTTTGCCATGACAAGATCTGACACACTAAAATCTGATCTTAGAAGACTAATCCAAGAAACAATTACTTTGTATCCTCTTAACTACTTTCTGATGTGATTATTCCACAAATCAAAACAAAACTTGGATAAATACACTATAGTTTGAAATGAAAGATACACAATAGACGAAAGCTACAACAATTGGCTAATGCACAGAAAGTTTATTAATATTTTATACATGTAATATATATATAGTGGTGGTCGATGCCCCAACTAGAGCCACCCGGCCAAAAGCTCCAAAAGCAGGCAGATAAATATCTAAATGAGACTCAATGCAAAATATGTATTCTACACACTCTCTTTCAATAGATGTTTCTTTGCTGTCCAAGACGGTAATGTATGGCTCTATGGTTTCCATTGAAGGACCATAGCTTCAGTGTTACGTTAGTTTAACAACAGGTAATGTTCATGGTAATTTTCTAAATATCAGCATGTCATGCCCTGAATCAAGACATGTTTTCTCAATCCCACGAAGAGTGCCGTGGTCTTTATTATGGCTGCAGCAATCAATCGACAACAGGAATGACATTGATTAGGGAAAATGTCTGACAACTGGTTTCTAAATTGATTAGTACTAAACATTTTGAAAAAAGATTGAACATTTTCATGCACTTTACATCAATTTGTGAAATATTACAAATTAGGGCCTAAAATAAACAAATTAGGGCCAAGACATCCTACGTTGAAGTGGGCTCTGGACCCTGTTATTCCAAAACATGTGTTCCATTGTTTTCTTTTATGAGTGTTTGTTATAATGTGGCTTTAATGCACGGGTTTAGTTTTGAAGAATGAGACATCGTCCGTCTTGAATGCAGGTTTGAGCTACATCATGTTAGCACCACCAAACTGGTGGTCTATGTGTGCACATGGAATTTGTGTACATGGTCAAGTGGCACTTAATGCATTAAAGCATTTGATTTGCAGATGGACATTATAATGAGTGTTAACCTGCATTTCTCTGTGTGAAAAAAAGGAACATGCAATCATGACTCTGACTTGAACAAATTCAGATCAAGCCAATTTGAAAGACCAGCTCTACAAAAACCTTAGTCACATGACATGGGTTAGTCATGACATAGTCTTTGTTATTCTATTGTCTCTGCTTATTTGTTAATATATTTCAAAGCATTACAGCATTTTACTTCTACTACAGAAACAGTGCTGCATCTGTAAGTTTCTCTCATAATTTCGAGATGCATTAGAATGCAATGTTTTATAATGGTTACATTTGTAATAGAAATACCAGGAGAAATTTTAAATTACATTCAACTGTACTGTCATTGTACAAGTACAAGTACAGTACAATGAAATGCAGTTTGCATCTAGCCAGAAGAGCAAATAGAAGAGTGCCAAAAATGACCTCCTCCTTGTTATTGTCACTGATCAGGCCAACCCCTTAGGTGGCATCTGCAAACCTTGTCCATACACAGTTCAAATATGTCATCTGATGTTAGAACTGTGTACAGGAATGCAGTCGTGGGTTAAGAGGGAGTACAGGAAGGGGCCCAGCATGCAGCCTTGTGGTACACCAGTGTTTAGGATCAGGGTGGAGGACATTGGGGTCTGACAGCCATTCAGCTGTCCAATTAAAAAACTAAAATATATTTTCACGATAACATCATTTCCAGTTTCATCATTAAAATGTGAGATCTCTAACCTACATGAGTGCAATTTACCATGGCACAGACCGTGAGGATGAGTAAACACAAGACATTGATTAGAGTTTGGCAAATACTAATCTGTAATTGTCTCATGTTCTGTTGTTCTGTGTGCAACATGAACATTTTAACTGATTTGCAAGCATGGTTTGCAGGCTGACGACACCTAACTAATGAGAACATGTTTTTAACCTGTGACATTGTACATCTGACTGGTTTTACTGAAACCAACAGTTAAATGGAAACTCAACTGTGCTTGATTTGCCATAGTTCCAATAGTCTTCATAAGTATTGTAATAAATGTTCACTGCGAGTTTAAGAGGTTTTTATGTAGTTGCTCAGTATTAGATATAACTGTGGCGTAAAAACCAATGGGTAGCTTCTGCAGCTGTTCTTCGGGGTACGGCTTTGTAGAAGATTCTCTTTTTAAATAACTATGCCAAATCACAGAGGGGTGAATGTACGTTTGAATGAAATGAATGGATGCTGTAATTCGTACCTCCAGATGTGAGACCACCTCACAGACTGACCATCTTGTGTAGCAGTTTCTTTTTTTTTGAAAGATGTGAGGAGACAGTTGTGAGAAATGGGCAGGTGTCTTCCTCTCAGCACTATCAGTGTTGATGTCTGCTGGCGTCGGCCATAGAAAGAAAAAAACAGATTATTTTCAGCTCATGTCCTATGGGTGGTGGAGTAAGACAGTTTAAATGGTTTAACCTACCTACTCTTCTCCAAAGATCGTTGCATTAAAATGAATTGACAATGTTTATTGTTCAACATTGACACTGACATTGTTCATCCCTGTCGTACGTTTAACAGACTGTTACACTTTAGTTTATGGGACTTTCAACTTACCCCTTCTATAATATGCTGATACCGCACACTGCACTGACTTTATAAGCTGAAAGGACAACTCTTTCAGTCGAGTTACAGGTCAGCCTGCCCTAGATTAGTTGGTCTCACTGCATTGCTATCTTTCTTAAAGAGGGAAACAAGCTGTCTCTGAGGAAAATGCTCTATCATCCTCTTCAGTTATGCTAAACAGATCTGATTCCTCAAGGGGCTAGCTTCAGGGAACACATCAGCGATTCTTCTTTGACTGTAGTAAGGTCGATATTAACCGATTATTGACGATTTTGCAGTTCTCACAACTACATTCCACAATAGATGCCACACTGCTGCAGCTGAAGAAGGTGACATGTTAATTTATGACAGCAACATTTCCATATTAAGTATTACACTACAATTACTATATATAATATTGTACAATTACAGTGGAATACTCCTTTATAAAACACCCAAAATTGTCTCTCAGGAAGAAAGCAGGCATTACAATTGCATTATAGCCAACACTGGGTTTGATGACCTAGAAATTGAGATTATGTGGGTGAACATTATAGTTTCTAAGCTACAAAGCTACTTCCTTTTTTGTTCTATTGGCCTTTGTGAAGCCTGTGTACATTTTGGTTCAATCCCCCCAGGTGCATGTCTCTATGCATCAAAGTGACTGCCAAGCTGGGGAAGTGAACAAAGGGCTACACTCTTCTGACGAAGACAACAACAACAACAACAACAAAACACCTAAAAAGACTTGGAGCACATTAAATAGAACAATATATGGGGTTTCTATAGCAACCGTGGAGAAAGACATTTTTGCCTATTCTAAAATAGTAATATCAGCTTTCAGCTGCCTAACACATGCTGTTCTTCTTCCTACTCTCTTGTCAAACCAGAAAGGGAGCCAGGCAAGCCTAGTTCAACTGGCCTGCAATAAAAATCGATGAACGTTGTTGCCCTAACTGGATGCCAACCTGGATCTCCCATGTGAGTGGCTGTGTCTTTAACCACTACACCAAGTTGGTATATGTGTGTCTTGTGTCGGTACAGCATCTCGACATTAGATCATTTTTTCACGCATTAATGTCACGCCAAGTTTGAATATTTCCCTAGACACCAATAAGCATTGCGTTAAACGTTTCTTATTAGGTTTACCACCACCACAAATAGCATCAATGAATTGTATGGCTTTATAACTGCAAATAATTTAATTTTAGGCTCACTATTATGCAATTACTGAAGTTTTTATCTATCCGGAACAAATCCTAATGCCTAATCCATTTTGACTGTGACGAGATGCAAACATGGGATCTATTGATTGCAGATCTAACCACTAGTCGGTCGCTCAGTCAATCAGAAGGAGAAATAAACAATGTTTTGGAAAGATAGACATGGCATTGGATAGAGGGGCAGGTGTGAAGCAGTGGTAAGTTTCCGATGACACAACCCTCCTTCTCTGGTGAAGGCCTAGAACCAAGGACTAGTTCAGAATAATTTAGACCGGGGTTTGCATGCCCATGAAATACTAAATTGTCTAGCTCCTTGAGGCCAGATAGAAAGAACAGTGACTTACAGACCAAATGTCTACCCAGAGTAACAGTCTACAATCTACATTCCACATGTAAAATACATATACATATCACTTATACATTTTCTGCCCTCCTTTATTTGCACTTCTGTTTAGACAATAACAGCATTTTGTTGTTATATACTTGTACTTGTCAATAAAGTTTAATCTAATCTAACCTAATTTAATCTAAAAGACCATCTGCATCCAACATAATGTTACTTCAGGACTTCTGTGATACTTGATATCATTTTTCAGCCTTGAGTCATTAAGCATCTGCCGCACGAGCCGGAACCTTCTGATCAACTGTGAAATGTATTGATAATCACAAACAAGGTCTGAGAATATGGACGCCCATCTTATGAATAACATATTGGACTGTCTTTCACAAACATGTCGCCTAGTTTCATCAATGCTTAACAGATTCATGTTGTAATGAAGTAAAAACTCCTAGTCGAGTAAAAAACGACTTGGGTTCATTTAGGAGCATCCATAGGTTACCTGACATCAGGAAAATGGCCTGTGCTTCCTGCCTGTGTAGCTGGTAAACCTGTGATGTTCGTCTCTTCAGACAGTCAGACAGGTGGGTGTCTGACAGTCATGAATTAGCTGATAATGAGGGCCCTGTACAAATAGGAGGCTCAACAGTCAGCTCAGAAATGTAAAGGTCACACTCACAGAGATCTCCCACAAACTTGTTAAAAGGTCAATGATGATGTAAAGCATTTTTCAACTCAAATGTCTCCGGATTGTTGGATGATGAAATGGCTTAATGACATGTGATTGGGTGAAGAACACCCACTCCCACCCGTGGAGTCCTCTAGTTGTCCTTCTTGGTGAGACCTCTCGGTTAGTATAATGAGGAAATTCAAAAGATTTATTGTGCTAAGTGCATTATAATAATTTTACTCATTTCAGATTACACTTAATGTCACTGTGAGCTCATCTACCATTCATCAGGTTGTCACCTCAACTTACATTTTTCAAGGGAACACTTCAAGAGGGGGCCAACTCACTGACTTTCAGAAGAGAATCATAAAGAAAAGTAAAACAACATTTACATACAGTAGTTATATCCCATTTTCTTAACAGTATCTTGAAAATGTTGTTACACAATGTTCAAATATATTACATGACATTTTACGTTCAAATACATTACACTGCCTTACAGGGCAGGAAACCTGTTTTCTCGCCAATTAAACGCTACCACATCTGAGTGTCAATTTTAGATCAATCACAGTCCAGGTTTGTAAGGTGCCTGAAATAACAGGATGTCAAGACATGACACACGTGGGACGTCACACTGGACAGCATAAACTGGAGCTGTCCTCCTCCTGGCCCGTTGGTTAAGTGGCGTGTCTGAAGCACACGCTTCTCATAAGCAGTCTGGGAAGAACAGTTCATTATGGAGATAGAGGCTGAGGTGGCTGACACAACACTCCCAATCCATCGACTGTTAGACCCACTCAGTCAAGTGGAACGTATGAGTATCTGTTTGAGTGTCAGCCATGCAGTTGTTTCACCAATGGTGCACCATCTTGATGTTCGATGTAATAAATAATGCAGTTTGCAACAGCTGTTTGCAGATGGACAATTCAAAAGGATGAATAGCATTAATATACACTAGCTGGTCCTGACTGGATAATGGAAGACTTATAGATGTGTCGATAAGGACGGACGTGCACTGTGGGCTATAACATATATATGCAACATCTTTAACTACTGAGGGGCTAAAGGATCTCTCACTGTCAGACTTCCATTTTCATGGTAATACAAGTTGCTTAGCTGTTGCACAGGATATGGACTGGTGTCTTATGTTCTCTTGTTCCACATACACAATTATTATTCTGGACTCATCTGGACATGGTTGAGGTGGACGGAACTCAACGATCTGAGTGGTGAATATTTAGAGCATTTAAAATATTGTAACAACGTTTAACTCCAGATTACCTGTTTGCAGAGGTTGAGCGTTGGTATAACGAATTTCTCAAAATCGACACTGACACCTGCATTCCTGCAGTGCTGCGATAATAGGCAACTGTGCAAAAACAAAGGAGTGTAAAGGTATGCTGTAACAGAGTGGATGGTTGATTGGAGGAGGCAAGATGATGCTTGAGTAATGACTAAACAAGGGGGGTCTCATAAATGGGCAGTCACTGCTGTATCCAATGTGAGAAGCAATTGAGAACATTTGTCACTCCGACTAGGTCAATTTACCTGTTGAGGATGCTGCTGAAAACATTTAAGTGATTTCATCCCACCTGCCCTCGGCTACCATCTCCTAGCTCCAGGAGGAGAGACAGTCAGAGAAGACTCAGGGAAAACAGAAACATTGCTCTAATTTCCAATCCAATTATCTAATGATTAATGCTTTGGGTTCTTTATGTGGTTCTCAGTTACTTAGTGTAATAATCATTGTCTTGCCAAAACAAACATGAACAGATAAATGGCTACTGAGAGCTCTGGTGTGTGACTATATGGAGATCAAGAGAACAAATGTTCTCTATTTGACTGTGTGGTAATATACATGGTAATATTTAATATACAGGTAAATTATTTGAAATGCTATAGTATCCGCAAAACACCAGTCTTAACGTGAACAGTGAAGAGGCGACTCCGGGACGTTGGCCTTCAGGTCAGAGTTTCAAAGAAAAAGACATATCTGTTACTGGCCAATAAAAAGAGAAAATATGTTTGGAAAATGAACACAGACATTGAACAGAGGCCGATTTGTAAAAAAAAGTGTTATGGACTGACAAGTCTAAGGTCTTTGGTTCACAAAGAAAAAGATTAATGAGACCAAATGAAAAGATGCTGTAGTAGTACTTGACACCATCTGTTAAGCATGGTGGAGGCAATGTGATGGTCTGGGGGTGCTTTGGTGGTGGTAAAGTGGGAGATATACATAGGGTAAAAGGGATCTTGAAGAGGGAAGGCTATCACTCCATTTTGCAACACCATGCCATACTCTGTGGCCAGCGCTTGATGGGGGCCTATTTCCTCCCACAACCAGACAATGACCCAAAACAAAGCTCCAAACTATGCAATAACTATTTAGGAAGGAAGCAGTCAGCTGGTGTTCTGTATAATGGAGTGGCCGGATCTCAACCCAATTGAGCTGTTGTTGGAGCAGCTTGACCGTATGGCACGTAAGAAATGCCCATCAAGCCAGTCCAACTTGTGCGAGCTGCTATAGGAAGCATGAGGTGAAATCCCTTCAGAGTACCTAAACAAATTAACAACTAGAGTGCCAAAGGTCTGCGAGGCAGGAATGGCTGCAAATTGAGGATTATTTAAAGTTAGACACAATCATTATTTAAATAAAAAAATCATTTTTTTCTAGCCTTGTCAGTGACTACATTGCCTATTCAAACATTTCAAGTATGTTTTCATGGAAAACAAGGTAATTTCAATGAGCCCAAGCTTCTGAATGGTAGTGTATGCATTCAAGATTTTTTAAGAGAGCAAGTCATGTGTAAATCATATAATAACAGTCTTAGAGACAACTAACCCTAAAGTAAATAAACTGTTAACTGTAATAAACAGAATTGTATTCCTGGTTTTGATACACTGTGTAGCTTTGGAAAGAGGGGAGATAACAATTTTTTATCCAGTAGTTGCAACAGGCTAAACTGGACCAGGCTGGTTTCTTTACCGACAGACAAACTGTTCAATAAAGTGCACAGTTTCCACGCATAGCTGCTGAAAATTAATAATTACATAAACTGGTTGTATCATAATCCTGTTCAGAAAAGGTTCCACATCCTTTACTATGTGTTTTGTCTGTGTACTCGACAACCTTTAATCTGTTCCAGTTTTCCTCCTCTAGGGGACATATTTAGCACAGCGGAAAGCACTGAGCTCAACACGAGTTGTTGTTGCTGTGTGATGAAAAGGTTTTTAATGGGATGCAAATGTCCAAATGTAGGATGTGACTCTGTCAATGTAGTTGTGTATGTTGCCATTATTGCTCTTGAATTGAATCTGATATGCCATGGAAGTACTTTATCACCCTTAAGACCTTGTCAGTCCATTTTCTAGAGCAAGGCATTAATGTGACCCTATGGGGCAAATCAGCTTTAAAGAGACTATTCTCAAAAGTTTAGTAAAAAGCCGTAAATTAAGGCCTGCGAAATATTTCAATATTGCTAAATATTTGAATGAACCTAAATATTTTAAACTTGAAAAATACTTTAAAAAGCTAAATAATTTAAATAAGCTTAATGTTTTAAAGGCCTGCAAAATACTTAAAAAGAAGCTAACTGTTTATATGAAGCTGTTTTACTAACTAAACTTTTTAACGCTACCCATCTACTCATTTGATTCCGTGAGACCCAGAGAACAGGACTCACTTTCTGCAAAAATCATGACGCTACAAGTCTCCCGTTCGCCGTGGTGCTTATTGGAGCTCTCAATTGTGACTAATGTAGCCTAAGAAAAAGTACATTTGGATAGTGGAAACTGATAAAGGCCAGCCAAGTTAATGTGCAGTCCCTCGATTCTCTAATTGTCCTTTAATGGTAGTCATTAGACATTAAAAGAATCCCTGCCACCTTTGATCGGCCTGCATGAATATCACGAGATTACTAGTTGAAAGAAAGAAGTTACGCTACACCACAACACAGATTAAATAAATGTTTTAATTATAAACTCTGGTTAAAATAATCATCAGGAATGTAATAGTTATAAGTGCTAAATTTTCGCTGGGTAAGCTGCTGCTGGCGCCAAAAGGGCATGACTTCGCTGGGGAAACTAAGAGGAAGCCAGTCTCTCTAGAGCACAGTTATTGAGACTGGTTTGACATACTTTAATGAATACCTTTTTTCATGGATATTTTTATTATTAATTACTATACAGTAGCTCTCAAAAGATTTCACCCATTTTACACTGATCAATACAAAAAGGCCATAATGACGAAGTGAAAAAAGAAATCAGCAAACTATTTTGGATTTATTTCATATACAAAACTGAGAATAAAGTATTCACGCCCATTAGGTCACAGAGATGAGGTACGTAGCTTATAGGATTATAAGCATATGTAGAATACAGTATATTATGTTCCTCCACAAATATTACATTTATATGACATCTGTGTAGACGCCTATTTTGGTTCAAGTATCATTCTATTGTGCTCCTTTAAACAACCACACCGACTTTTTCCAGAGCGGCCTGTATTTCTCCTGAGGTTACATGTGGGTTTTTCTTTGTATCCCAAACAATTCTTCTTTCTTGGTCTACCTGACCTTGGCTTGGTATCAAGAGATCCCCGAATTTTCCACTTCGTAATAAGTGATTGAACAGTACTGACTGGCGTTTGCAAGGCTTTGGATATCTTTTAACATCCTTTTCCATCTTTGTAAAGTTCCATTACCATGTTACAAAGGTCTTTTGACAGTTCTTTTCTGCTCCCCATGGTTCAGTATCTAGCCAGCTCAGTGCATCCATGTGAAAGCTGAAACCCCATTGACTATTTACACACTAATTACATTTTAAAAAGCAACAGGTGTGGGAAGTTCACCTTTAATTGCCATTTTCACCTGTGTGTGTCACCTTGTGTGTCTGTAACAAGGCCAAACATTCAAGGGTATGTAAACTTTGGATCAGGGCCATTTGCATGATTTCTGTTATTATTACGATTTAAAAAGGAGCCAAACAACTATGTGATAATAAATGGTCTCATATGAATACTATCCTTAAATGTTGTTTTGCATAACCAGTCATATTTTCAAAGTCAATGTCAAAATGTCTGCCACGGTATGCGAACGTATGCGAACATTTGAGCACAACTGCATGGTTCCAAAAAGCGTGAAACAAACTTCGTCAGGTTAGCAGACTAGGCATCAGTTGACGCTTTAGCTTCCGGCGCTGAACGTTCACCTGACCAACACCGGACTAAGACCTCTGGTCGTCATTACATGCTACGAACCTCCCTGACAATTTTCCAACCTTTTGAGCTACGCGAAGCGTACAAAGTACCGAGTGGATAGCCCCATCTGTCGCATTTCAAGCTGGCTGCACAGCACACGGCGTGAGATGACAGCACACTCTTAACTCGGTCACACTAACCAACTAGCTACACTCGGGTTACACGTGCAGTATAACGCTAGATGATGGAGACACGGTGATGTCGGAGGACTGGGATCCAGTTCATTCCAGGTGTTAGTCATGGAGCTGATGGCTCTCATATTAGTCTTCACTCTTTCTGTAACTATTACAGATTATAGGTATGATGTAACCTTCAAAAACCTACCCGTTAAATATCTGAGCACGGCTTTTTAAAGCCATGCATTCTCCCTCGCTCTATCACACCATTTTTTATTATGGTCTGTCAGTGTCCGTCATGTTTCTTTCATCGTGCTTTGTATGAAAATATACAATAATACTTCACAGAATTGTCTGCTAACTGCTAGATATACTCTGGCGCAAGAAAAACACTCTAATAGGGTTTGGTGATATTGATGGCATAGTCCAAATGGTTGCATGTGAGAGACATAACTACAATCATAACCATAATGAAAATGACCACAGTACAACAGCCCTGAACCAGGAGCTTTTACAAAGAATTCAGTGATGGTCAGGCATCCCCAAAGTGTACAACCATAAGGATTCCCAAGTGGGTCATAAACATTTCATAATACAATAAAAAATCTAAATGTTATAACCACGTTTGTTCCTTCTCTAAGTCATTCAGAATCTGAGCTACGACCATCTCAAGTCAGTGTCAAATAAATTGGCATAAATGATATAGGCTATAATGGGTTACTGTCTAATCTACAGAGTTATATTTATGTCTCTTTAGGGTTTCCATGTTAACCTGATCACTTTCTCTGAAAGATCATATCTATAATGACATTTTACACATATTGTTATGGGTAAAAAACAAGGTGGGGAATTTGTTTTTTTTTTATGTGAGAAAAGGAACCTGGGGAGATGAGGTTGGAAACCCTTGTCCTCGGCTGCATTGCAGATATGAAATTTATATTCTGAGGCTGAAGCTTGATCTTCCTCTCCGCACAAGGGCCTGAGCAGAATGTATTAATGATAAATGAAGACCCCTCTTTTGACTTCGTTGTCAGTCTCTCTCATGTATACTGCAAGAAATAGCAATTGCTGATGTGATTCTGGGGTCATAATGAGCATCTTCAGATCACTAGAAAAAAGTCCTCTTAGGACATGAAGTGCTTGTTTTTGCAATTGGTCCTCTGTTTAAAAGAAAGCATATCAAAAGCTACAGTGCCTACAGATGTCAGAATACATCTGATATTCCTAAAAGAAGTGCACTGGCTATAACCCACATTCACACTGAATCCCAACACACCGCATCAATATTTGTGATTCTAAGAAGTCCTACCTTTTGTGCACAGCCTACAAAGTGGAGAAGTGGAGTTCTGTATGTTCTATGTGTCATGGTTGGATTCTGCATGTGACCTGGGATTCAGTAGAACAAGCTTCTGATTTACATTCTGGACGGGGCAGGCTAGCAGGCTCTGCTGGACTGCAGCTCTCCTCCGCCTAGATAACGCTCACATGCCAAATTGCAATATTAAAGCATAAAGCACACTGGAATGCTAAGATGTTCTCTCTCTTTTTGTGTTTCTCGCTCCCGCCCATAATTTACCACCCCCATTCCTCTGTCTCTCTCTCTCTTTCTATTCGTTCTATATCCGACTCATTTTGTCTCTCATTCTGTCTCTGCAGTCCTTTTATGAAATGCATTGATATGCACGCCATACAGTAGGAGTTACAGAGCTCTCTATGCCATTGAGAGGCTTAATGTGTCTGCCCTGTGATTATACCACAGCCTTAAACCCTGTAATGGTCTCATAAAACTGTGTAATTGAGCTAATTATATCCTTACTTGTCTCTCTATCTACACAGATTAAGTCACTTGCTGACAACATATGTAATCAAATTTGCTCTCGGCTAGAAATATTGGCACAGATTTGCCTTTGGTTGGGATGATTTCCACAGTACAGTAGAAGTACAATAGTTGAGTCCTTGCCAGATGTGTATTGTCAGTCCTATTCTTTAGTAAGTGCACACATTCCAGATACGGCATACAAGGAAATCACAAAGCTGTTTTAATCATTTATTTCACTGAGCGGTAATTGGTATTATTTTGAGAGGATAGGCCTATAGAATTAACATTTAAATTATGCCTGTTGTTACACATCCTTATGATGAATGTGAGGCTGTTATTTCATTGATAATAATACCTCGCCCTCTCCAGGAAAAGAAAATTAAGTGAAAAGTTTAATAATGTAAATTTTTAGGAATTGATGGCTGATGTATACAGCTCCGGAGAAAATTAAAACACCACTGCAAATTGAACGCTTCTGTTCCTCACTCAAAACTTTCCTTTTCAACTTTTTGGAAAGGAAAGAAAAAGGTGCAGTGGGCTCTTAATTCTTTCTGGAGTTGTAAATGCTTTTGGGACCATAACGACACACTTAAACGGTATATCTGCTTGGCAGCCAGCAGGGGGGAGTGGTGAACTCTCTAACCTGTTAAAGACCATCCATACACACACGCACACGCACGCACGCACGCACGCATGCACGCACACACGTTTTTCTGTCCTTGTGGAAGTCAGAAGTCAGAAATCATTGTTCCCTATTTTTTTGTCATAAATCTAACATTTACCCTAACCTAAACTCTAATCCCAAGCTGAACCCCAATGAACAAAAGTTTTGACTAAACTTACATTAGTTTTGCCTCCAACAACCAATTAACTGTAAACCTAAACAATGATGCCTCAATCTAACTTTTTTTCACTAAACCTAACTTAGATGAAAATGACATTTTCCCTAGAGGGGACATGCCAAAAAAAGAGTGGGTTAATTGTTGAAGGGTTTACGATTCATTATTACATATAAATGTGTATAATAAATATTCACACACCCACAATTTCACTGTCTCTCTGTCACATTGCGTAGCTCTGTTCCTAGAGTGAGATGATATTCATATTAAGGTACAATTGCATTAGATGGGGAACACCTTGTCCCCTTTCATTTTCATCTAAGGTAATGAAAGACCGCTCACTAAATACACTCTGCTGTAGCCTATCAATATCTGCAGGTTAATCGGTGAGATCACAGGCACATAAGAGTGGGCATTGTCATCTACCACATTCATGTTCAAGATACATGCGAGATACATTGTGTGTCAACAAAGTTAACATTTTTGTCCTATTTCTACCATTTCTTACTACTGGGCTCTTTATCAAGGCATCAAGTATAATAACTGCTATGTTAGGCTACTTTATATAGCAAATATCAACACCTTCAACTGGAGAGCATCTGAGAGTGCAGCCATTTGATCCAACTCTGAATCACACCCATGTTTTGAAAGTATTGTCCTGCTGAAGTTCAGGCTACAATGTGATTAGTGTGTGGCTTAGGTGGGAGCCTGCACACAATATAACTCTTGTGATGGTTGATTGGCCATTACAACGAAATGCTTGTTCCCTTATCAAATGATTCCCTGTATTACTGTCATATAACTGCCTCAGAGACGCTAAGGCGTTTTACTTAAGGTTACCTGCAAGGCATTCTGTGAGTGTGGTCAACAGTGGTGGAAAGCAGTTCTACCCACATCAGAGCAAGTTGGATGTCGAGTGTCTCATTACTGCTGTTTCTCCTAAAACATTGAGGTGCGACAGAGGCTTCTGCGAGAAAGCAATATTTAAAATCTGCATCCAATGTCTGGCCCTTTCGGAGGTCAGCCCGCCCCAGCTACAATGACTACTACGTGTGTGAAGGTTAGTCCCAGCCACCAGCATGTACAATGACTACAATGTGTGTGAAGGTTAGTCCCAGCCACCAGCATGTACAATGACTACAATGTGTGTGAAGGTTAGTCCCAGCCACCAGCATGTACAATGACTACAATGTGTGTGAAGGTTAGTCCTCAATTATGACAGTGGAGCATCACTATCACTTATAGGCACCAATCTAGCATTTAGTGGCTTTCATGAAATAATGTCTATGCTGAGTGAATAGACATGACTTGCTTCTATAAAAAAAATCTACTCAGTAATGTTTGTTTTAAAACATTCTAACCAAATGTTTTGCTGGGAACACATTCTATAACAGAACTGTCTGAGGTAGTTATGTGGAAATCTAGATATTCAGAATTAGAGCAGCCTTTTTTAATGTATGAGTTGTGTTGGATCTGGTCACTTTGGGTCGCGACATGTCAGAGTAAAGACATTATTTCAGGAATTCCTATAATTGATTCGGACAAGCGCAGTAACACATTGTAGTCTTTGACTCAGTAGCTGTTGAAGAGGAGGGAGATGGATGTGTCTAGAACAGCACTGAATAGTCGTGATAAAGAAAGATCCATCGCAATTTTACAAATCGCACAAAAACTTTGCATTTATTATGTGATTAAATTAAAAAGAAATGCTTTTAATACACCCCTACCATTACTATTACAAAAATTGCTAATATTAGAACCAGGTGCACCAAAAATAGTTCAAATGAGTAGAAAAATATCGTTTGGGTTGGTCCAGTCTTTTGTAAAGGCTGGACATCTGATCTGGCTTGGTCTTAACTATGTTTGTGGTAACACATCAATGCCAAGGTCAAGAGACCTTGGAGGCAATTTAGAGGCAATTTCAAATCTATTTTCCCACCATATCCTGGATGATGTACAAATAGAAAAGAGTCAAGACCTAAGAGCTGACTGAAAGATGCTTATCAAAGTGTCTAAAAACCCCTGGTTACCATCAAGGAATCAACAGGTCTCTCTTGCTACAATCAGTGTTGAAGTGCATAAGTCACCTGTTAGAAAGTGACTGAACAAACCTGGATTACATGGTGGTCAGGAAAGAAGATTACTCTGGAAATATTAGCAAGACATGACTGACATTTGCCAGACAACACTTTAGAAAAGAACCAAATTACTGGAACTGGAAAGTGGACAGGTGAGTCGAATGTGGAGTGATTTGGCTGTGATTGCAGATGCCATGTTTGGCCAAAGTTACTATTCCTCAAATTCTGTCAATTGTAAATTTGTTTCTGTTTTATATTTGTCATTTGTTTTGAGAGGAAGTAGGCTTGAGGAACTTAACACAACACAGATGTGCTAACTAACTCTGAGCAATAGGATTGATAGGACGTGTTGCCTGATACTGATGGGCCCCACACGTCCTGTCCATGCCTCCTGCTAGGAGTTGCCCATGTGAATGTCACAGGCATTAAGATAAGCCTTTATTATTGGAGGGTATTTGAATGGCTGGTTATGACCATTGGCCGCCTCCCTTGTATTCTGGTAAAAAGATTGTGTTCTTTCTGTATTCATTGGAGGGGGGGAAAGGAAAGAACTATGGAGGGTAAACATCGACGTCTCATGCTGAATAACGATGGCTCTCCCCTGACTTCTGGTTACATTACTTTTATTCATGGATATCACATGGAACGGAAGCTAACAGTTTAGAACAATTAGCAGATTTTAGTATTCACTTTGACATTATGGACTTCTATATTGTTGATAAGGATAAAAATAGATTCAATTAATTAGATTTCATGTTGTAACTGTATAAAAGGTCCGTGCCAAGGTGAAAATGGATGAGTTGGATTTTTACACAGGATTGGATTGCGACGAACACACCAGGTTTAATTCTAATGGAACAACCCGCACAGAAGTGACTTAACCGCGGATGAAGAGAACGGCTGTGACGGGCCAGAGGAAGAACCAGCACCAGATGGGGACGTGACAATCAAAGAGCTGAATACTTTTAAGATCCACTTGAATAACCACCAAACTACAGAATTGCATATATTTGGGGGGTTTTGCATGTAATACTAACTTAAGGTCTTTTAAGTACAGGGAATCACTGTAAGTGTGCAAAAGCTTGTGCGAGAAAAGGCAGCTACTTTGGTGTACTGTGTCATTAGAATACTGTAATTGAACCAAGGGTAAATGCTTTGTGGATAACAGAAAACGAGGATTTGGCTCTGCCTGTTACAAAAGCCTGAGATAATACTTACACCATAAACAAGTGTCCATGGCCATGCATTATTTTTTTTGGGTGGTCATTGTTCATCATCAGAATAACATGATAAATTGATCAAATTCATGTATTTAGTTCACATCCACAGCAGTCTTTGACATGCTCACTTTCACTTTTGAGGTCTTTCAATTCTTGAAAGACATTTCAATACCTGGATTTGAGTGTTGAGAAGATTGAGTCTACAACATCAATCTAGATCACTACATCATCAGTTTAGATTGTAAGACAAACGGCAACTGTGCAAAGATATGAATGGCCCAAAGCAGCTGTCCTGAGTAACCCTGCACTCTACATAACGAACACTTTAGATGCTTTCATTTAAGAAAACTCTCTGAGATCTGTTAGATACGGCTCAGTGGGATGTTTGTTGTGGGCATACAGTCTGTCCCTTCTCTAAGCCTGCTGGGAGTTGCTGCAATGAGGCAATGCTGTTGAAAGAATACAACTGAAAGAAACTGTGGAATATTTTTTATTTACATGCAACAGTAGGAAAGCACAGCTGGTCATTAAAACCGTTGTATATGGACTTCTGACATGTGACTGATTGTGTGATTATATTGCTTCTCAAAAGGCAATGTATTTAACAAATCCAATCCATGTTTTCAAAGATGTAAATTGCTTACTTTGAAGCATTTCTTTATTCATCCTGCTTTTGATATGAAACCATGTGCTTGTCAAGAATCTGGTAGAATTGGTGGAAGGACACGGGCGCAGAGACGGTATGCTGGTAGTGATCCATGTGTTTAATGGACAGGAACAAAGTAACAAAGGAAACAACTCAAAACAGACAATGACAGGGTTTCGTAGCGCCTACGGCTGACAACCAAAATAAACCACACCACTGTGGTAAAACACTCAACATAAATAGGTTCCCCAATTGGAGGCAATAACGAACACCTGCCTCCAATTGGGGAAACCAAATCACATAGAGGTGGCTAGAGCCATCTCTTTTGGCCATGTCCTGACTATGACCCCAGCCAGCGCAAA
>JACXGJ010006577.1:10601-33919 GCA_016801105.1 Esox niger | reverse complement strand
GTGTGTGTGTGTGTGTGTGTGTGTGTGTGTGTGTGTGTGTGTGTGTGTGTGTGTGTGTGTGTGTGTGTGTGTGTGTGTGTGTAATTAGTACTTAATTCTTCTGTTATTTTGCTCTCCCAACCTGAAATGTGGCATAATCAAGTTATACATATTTCACACAAACTGTCATCAGTCACTTTCTCGGGTGATACCAAGCAAACTCTTTTGTTCTTGTTAGTTTTGTTCTGGAGACCTGAACTAAGGGAGTTTCAGGAATGTGCTCCCAAAAGCCACACATGGAAGGAATTCAACTTGCTTGGCCACTGCTGTTCTCCATTTCAGGACTGATTCTAGGATCTTCCCTGACACTCCTGTCCTGCACTTCTATTCTGCTCTTCACTACCTACAGGCAAAACCTAAAACAGGAAACGCCAGTGGTGAGAAGTAACTGTAGTGTTCACAACGCTACCGGGAGTGTTCAAAACGCTACACGCTGCCCAGACAGATGGTGGGGAAATACAGGGCGGGCTGAAAGGAAGTGTGTGATGGTGTGTTTGTGACTGTGCGTGTGTTTATACTCACAAGAAGGCCGGCAGACAGACGATCTGGGGTATGGCCAACGCCAGGTGCAACTGGACCCAGGTGTGTGTGAGGTAGACCAACGGAGCCATGACTATCATACCCAGGCTGAAGGAGAAGGACAGGAGGGCCGGGGGCCACATGCGATACCTGGGGAGGCTCCACTCCACCCCTAAACAGACACACAGACAGTGATGGTGGAGGTCCTGGGGGATGCTTATCTTGTGTAAACTGGACATTTGGTTTTTCTCTGTTGTTTGTGTCAAGTGCCCCCCAGGCGACCTCTGACAGCGGGGTCACGCCCACAGTCATTATAGGACAAGGACAGTCCTATAAGACACACACACTTATTTCTGTAAGTGTGTGTGTCTGTGTGTTTGTGCGTGTGTTACCCAGGCTGAAGCTACAGATATTTATGCAGCAGCAGGACACGCCGGCCAGACAACGCATGGCGAGGAAGAAGACAGCGTGATGAAGGACTGCCGGCAGCACAGACGTCACAGGGTTGACACACACACACACTAGCAGTAGGACTCGTTTACCATACCTGGATACACACAGAGAAGAAAGACACCCGCCTTGCATGTGTTATGCTACAGTGGATCGTATCATTTAGCCAGTCAAGGATACTGGCGTTCCACAGCCAGAAGACTGTGATTTTTGGCACATGGGATGTGTATGTCACCTGTCAGAGACAGCTCCGCCAAACAGCGATCCCACCAGAAGGCCCGTCATGAAAAAGGTCTGGCCGTACGATAGAACCTCCGGGTCCAGACACACTGATACCTGCAACACATTGATATTTTAAAAATAAGTAATACCCAGAGTGACTTACAGTATGTACATATATTGCTTGGTGAAACAAACACACACAGTTTTGTAGCGAGTGCATTCCAATCAGTGAATTTGTTTTCAGAAGAAGTCAGTGGTGGAAATACGTAAACATAATTCATAATACACATAGTTTACAAAAGTCAACAGAGGTGGTGACAGTTGAACTATTTGAGGTCCTCGAAAACACAATGTTTGTGTAATACAATAGTAATTTGTAGCAGTAGTAAATGTGTAGTGGAAAACAGTAGTAAACGTTCAGTACTTGTAGATTGTAGTAACTGTATATATACTGCATATTGTAGTGTTATGTACATATGCCAGCCTGGGAGATACAGATGTTTTTCATTTCCTTGAGACATGGTCTGACTTTTCACAGAATGGGTTTAGGGTCAGAAAACGACTTGACCCAACTTGTTTCAGAATGCAAACTCCAGTGATTAACGTTTCTTTACAAACAGCAGTGAAAAATGTGACACTTCATCTGAGTGTGTTTGAGTAGTAAGGTCAATGTTGATTAATCCATTATATTATCCAGCCGTTGCTCTGATAATGGATTGGGAATCCATTCGGATTAATCGTTGTGGGTTCCAATTATATAGTTTTCCCTCTATAAATGAGGGAAGGGGCAGATTTGTCTTGATCTTATAGGGCTTGTATTGGAGTTTTTGTATTGCATTTCTTAACACTATAATACCACAAATTAAGCGATTTTCATAGAAACACAACCTCGAGAAAAAAATACGCCAATAAAACTGATAGGAATTCTTAAGGATTTTTTGGCTTGTCCATTCTCAAAATGTTGACATTCACACTCAATGGTATTTCTTAGGTGTGGCTTTTTTTCTCCAATGTATGCTTTGTCAACTAAATAATGTGAATGTGAACATCTGAGTGTGAAATGTTCACTTGCAGTTACTGCAGACCAACATATATCACGTTTGCAACAAATTGTGAATATTAAAATTAGGATGTGTTTCATTGTAACTAAACCTAAAGAATTTGTTTCGTAGTCAGATTATTATTGGTGAATGCCATGCAACTTCTAACAGTCGAATTACAGTTAATTACGGTGATGGAATCAATTCATGCAACTTAATTGCTGTTTACACTGATTAAGTCAATCATAATAACTGCCAGTCATTCTGATACTATTTTTGCTGTAGGGGATTTCAGTCTCATCGCTAGGCGAGCGTTTACTCACATTATCCCTTTTCGTATCGTTCCACAACCTGATCTCATCTTGTACAGATACCAGTCCGAGTGACCAGTTACCCTCGCGCTCATCGGATGTTGAATGATTTTGTGTGCTTGCAACAGAAGAGACTTCACCGCGGCTTCGACTCCCAGTCGGCTGTACACTGGGGAGGTTAGTACACAAGTAGGATGCCCGGCTGACGGTGAACACGTCGACTAAAAATAGAAACGCCGTAAAGATGAATATGAGACAGAGTCGCCAGTAAACCGCGAGTTGCAATGGAGCCATGGAGCCAGAAGTGTCTTCTGTTCACTTAGTTGCTCCCTCGCTTTCGCTTTGCCCGGCTGCAGGGTTGTTTACTCCCTGGTTGGGATATTGAGTTGACTACGCCCGGCAACTCCTGGAACTCCTGTCAACTTTCTTGTCAGCACGTGATGTAACCGCAAACTCTAATCATTACGAAGAGGTCTGCTGTGGTGAATAAATAGCTACCTACCTAAAGGGGTTGTCGACCCCCCTCCGCCCCCTTTACACCCGCACACACACATCACGCACACAAAACATTGTAAGGATGTAGTTTAATTCTTGGATAATTATGCCTGTGGAATGCTACAAAAACAAACAAATGGCACTTGTTCAATAACGTTATTTTTTTAATAAAGATTGGTCTACATTTTCCACCTTGACACGTCAGTGAAGAGTGACCATTTATAGTACTGTCAATAGACTTCTAGCCCCCTCCTGCGGCACCGGTCGGTCTGCACACACGGGTTACGTGTATTTCTGTGGAAGAATCTCTGAACGTTCCCTTGTTCAGCACTGGAGGAAACCGCGTACAGAAACATACGTCAGACCCGGTCGGATCCCTCTCACTCTAGTAGGTGTTCCCAGAATACATCATGCTTAATTGTCATCATATCATTAGCCCTGATGAACTGACCTTGTACCACATCTCTTGAAGCATAATTACTTAGCCAGGCCCGGCGCCACGACAAGGCGCCATTTTTAACTGCCCCCTCGGTCACTTCATCCCGCCCACTTCGACCTGGCCACTTCGTGGGAATGTGCCAAGTTACCGTTCTTAGAGTGACCGTTCTTAGATTCCTCAGAGTGAAGCCTAAATTCAAACCCGAGTTTAGGTCAGCCCTACTTACAAGATCCTCCTGTGTAGTTCTGGGCTGATTTCTCAACGTTCTCATTATCATTGCAACTCCAGGAGGTGAGATCTTGCATGGAGCCCCAGACCTGGGGAGATTGACAGTTCTTTAGTTTCTTCCATTTGCGAATAATCACACCAACTCTTGTCACCTTCTTACCAAGCTGCTTGGCGATGGTCTTGTAGCCCATTCTAGCCTCGTGTAGGTCTACAATATGGTCCCTGAAATCCTTGGACAGCTTTTTGGTCTTGGCCATGTTGGAGAGTCTGGAATCTGATTGATTGCTTCTTGGACATGTGTCTTTAAGAGTGTGCTCCTAATCTAATCTTGTTAGCTGTATAAAAGACAACTGGGAGCCAGAAATCTTTCTGATTGAGATGGGATCCAATACTTATTTCCCTCATTAAAATGCAAATCCATATATAAAATTTTTGACATGCGTTTTTCAGGATTTTTGTTGTTGTTATTCTGTCTCACTGCTCAAATAAACCTACCATTGAAATTATATGCTGATTATTTCTTTGCCAGTGGGAAAATGTACAAAATCAACCGGGTATCAAATACTTTTTCCCACACTGTATCTACTACAGTTGTTCCTTAGTTCCTCTCTGTCTCAATATCTCAGTTGAAAGTCCAGTAGACAAAAGCATTCATTACAAACACATTTTCAAACATTTTAAAATGTGATCATGTCATCATAGTAAAGCTAAACAAGAGTCGTTAACATTAATAAAACAGCCTGATTTCATCCTAGAAACCACTAGTCATACTGTATAGGGCGCTGGTCTAAAGGCAAAAGAAAAGCACAGTTGAGACTGTGTTTTGTAGTCCAGTCCTGCGTCCCATCACTTCTAGCGGTTAGTTCTGTGGACGTTGGTCACAAGGGTAGCTGTAGCCGAAAGGGGCGTAGCGTAGCCACTCGCCAAGCTCTGTAACCCGGCCACCAGACATCGCCAGCCGAAGCGAAGAGCCTTCCCCACATTCTAACAAACAGGGGGTGTGGAAACAGTGTCAGACACAAGTAGTCACAAACAAGCTTCGACAAAGCATTTGACACACTCCATGCTGTTAGGTAAATAACGGAGATTTGAGGAAATGATCAGACTGTTGTGGAGACATGTTACTGGGTGTGTTGTGCACCACTTCTCAGTGTCATACGTACTGTAAGAGCTTAGTGCTGATTTATTCACTCTGCTGCTCTGCAGTAAATCCTGAGAAACGTAAACACCTAACCCACTCACTTTTATACATAAACCAACCTGGGGCAAAATAAAACAAACCAGTTAGAGCACCTTGAAAGGTTGTGAGGTAGAATCACAGAACCAGTAATGTGAAATAAGCAGTAAACAAACCCTAGTTTCTCCCCAGGTTGTGACTCTCACTAAGAATGTCCCTGGCAGGCCTATAGTTCTTACCTGGTAAAATAGAAAAAAACACGCTGGCCATGACCCGCCCCCTTCTGACCACTTGGCCAACCTAGATACGGAGTACACTTCCACCACCTAAACCTATAAAAAATATATAACCATCTGCAATATTGTGGGTTGACACACACTTTAAAACATTTCTGTTGTGAGAAAACGTTTTTGCAGCTGTTTGTTTTATTACAGTAAAATGTACATTGATTCAACAATAAGCGCAGCATGTACAGTTATAAACATGTAAATAGTAGCTTCAAACAGTTTCGTATTACTAACCCAAAGTTCACCAGTTAGTGAATATTTAACCAAGTGAGTGACACTGCAACATGAAATAAATTAGTTACAGGACACACTGAATGTCTATGTCAACCCAATAAACAATCTTAAGTATTCAAAGCAAAATATAAATATAATGGTATTTTATAGGCATATAAATTGAACCAGGTTCCCCGATGAAAGCCTACCTTCCTATACTTTTTGTTTTTATCTTTTGTCCTCTTCTTCTCCTTTTTCCTCTCTTCTTTTTCTTCTCTGCTCTGCTCCTCAATAAGAGGTTTGTATCTGTCGGGTAGGCAGGCGATATGAACTTCTCTGGAAGTTTTCCGAGTAGGACTGGTCGGTTTTACCGGGCTATCTAGCTCCAACTCACTTCCCGAAGTGCCTCTAGTCTCCTGCGGGCTCTTCTTTCCATTTTCTGTCCATACTTCTTCCTCATCACTGTCGTCGCAGTGAAACTCAACATATTCCACTATTCTTGTCAGTTCTTCTGATGCAGAACTGAATGACTTATTGTTAGATTTGGAACATTTCCGCCGAGACATGTCCGGTGTTTTGCCGGCGTGCGCGTCTGGTGCACTTGGTACACTTTGAAGAAGACCTTTGGAACGACGGAAATCAACACAGCGCGATCAGATGAACTAAACATTTCCAACAACACAAAGCGTAGAGAACTTTGAGCATTTTACATATTCTTAAAAAAAAACAGTTTCTTTTTATAGTGATTTAAGGGTAGGAATTGACATTAACTAAAGTTCACCCTGTCTCTAAAATATAAATTAATACATAGGGATCACCAAAAACACACATTAACCAATCTCCTTTTAATAAGATAAAATAATAATTGAGCTTAGCTGTCCAAACCATTACTTTTCATTGTTGACAGGAATGTACAGTACCGTGGTGTATTGCTGCAATGAACACAATGAGGCCGCTTGTAGCGTACTTAATTTTTGATTTTCCAAGTCCTTGACAAAGTGACAATTGCAATAATTACATGATATTTATTATTTAGGCCTATTATAATGGATATATTTTATAATAGAATTCTGGATACAGTCGGTATTTCACATGAAGACACATAACACACCTATCCGAGATAGAGCAAAATGTTGCTCTAAAATGTGGAAAAAAACTTGCAGTAATACACCACCTTAGGAATTAAATAGAAACATAATTATTGCAGAAAAAAAATAACACAAACAGGTGTTTATCAGAATACTTTTGTAAAATATTTGTCACCACAGGAAATAACAGTCAGATAACCAGTTTTATATGGGCCAAGGGATAATGTGAAATACTACAGACTTCTCTAATACAGTGAGTGTGTAACATACAAACGTCACTGTGTAAACAGATAACCTTAGAGATCTGTATCTATCAGTGAATTTCAAAGTTCTCTTCTGGGACCCAGAAACATTTATGCAGTTACTTTGTTGCAACACTGACTTAAGTCGAATTGGTGAAGAGTTGAATCAGGAATGCTAACGGTGATATTGTTGAAATACACTGAACAACACCGCTGTCGCTTGCTCCTTGGAGTTTCAGGCTGGGTGTTTTGTAAGAGCACTTTGTGACAACTGCTGATGTGAAAATGGCTCTATATGATTTGAATTATATGGAAAGACTGGGGGACATAGAGGATTTTTTTTTTACCTCAGTCTTATTAATCTCAGTCAGTAAAATTTGTCCCTTGCAATACTTGGGTTGCGGGTTTGACTCCCACAAGAAGACTATAGGAAAAGGTCGGCTTTCACAACTGTAAATTGCTGTGGAAAAACTGCAACATTACTTAAGTGGACATGTGTCATGTGTGGAGATGGACACTAGAGGGTAGTACAAAGCTACTCCTCTCGGTGGTGAGACGGACATTTAAGGACAGTAGAGAGCTAGTCCTCTAGGTGGTGAAACGGACACTAGAGGACAGTAGAGAGCTACTCCTCTTGATGGTAAGACGGACACTAGAGGACAGTAGAGAGATTGTCCTACAGATGGGGAGATGGACACTAGAGGACAGTAGAGAGATTTTCCTACAAATGGGGAGATGGACACTAGAGGACAGTAGAGAGATTGTCCTACAGATGGGGAGATGGACACTAGAGGACAGTAGAGAGATTGTACTACAGATGGGGAGATGGACACCAGAGGACAGTAGAGATGTCTATCAATGATAGTTTAGTGGCAGTAAATATCTAGTCCCCCAGGTTATACTGTCAATGATAGTTTAGGGGCAGTAAATATCTAGTCCCCCAGGTTATACTGTCAATGATAGTTTAGGGGCAGTAAATATCTAGTCCCCCAGGTTATATTGTCAATGATAGTTTAGGGGCAGTAAAGATCTAGTCCTTCAGGTTATATTGTCAATGATAGTTTAGGGGCAGTAAATATCTACTCCCCCAGGTTATATTGTCAATGATAGTTTAGGGGCAGTAAATATCTACTCCCCCAGGTTATATTGTCAATGATAGTTTAGGGGCAGTAAATATCTAGTCCCCCAGGTTATATTGTCAATGATAGTTTAGGGGCAGTAAAGATCGAGTCCTTCAGGTTATATTGTCAATGATAGTTTAGGGGCAGTAAAGATCTAGTCCTTCAGGTTATATAATCAGTCCAGCAGCTCCTGGTGTCTGTGTCCGTCTTGCTGGCGGTGGGTTTTCATGTGGGCATTACGACTCTTCACTTTAGAGAAAACCCTGAGGAATGAGAGGGGTGATGAGGTGGGGGTTTAATATCAGGTCTGAAACATAGCTCCATTGGTTGCGGATGGCACTTCTGTGACACCTGTACTCAGGGTTCGACTTCGTCGGGCTGCCTAATGCGCCAAATGTATGCATGTATGACTGGGCTACATCGCGGCTGTTAAATTGTAGTGATGATGATGATGATGATCTTACTTGGTACACTCCCTGCACGGGTAAAGGGTGGAGGGCAGTGGGTGGGACTTGAAGCAGGGGGGGAGGAGGGAGTTGTTAGGTGTGGGGGTGGAGCTGGCTGAAGAGGGGGAGGTCCTCAGACAGACAAGCCCAGAACTGTGAGTCCTGTGGGGCCTGTCTGGCTCTCGTTGGACTGGGCTACAGCCTCCAGAAGGAGGACCAGCCTGGAGCACTGGACAGAAGGAGCCACTGGGGTTCTGCTGACAGTCGTTCTGGTTGGAAATGGTGTGAAGATGCGTCTGGCCGTTCAGGCTGGGCTGAGTGATAGGAACACAGACAAGGATAATGAAAATGTACTGGTACAGACAGCAGTCTGACTGACATTATCTATAAACATTATCTTTCTTTAGTAATCTCTCTTCAGTTCAGTTAAATTTAATGAAACACGAGAAACATGTGTATGAGGTTAGGAAGTCAATTTTCCAATTTATCAGCAATGTGCTTATGGACGGTCTTCTCTAGACAGCCATGTCTGCCTACAGAGTCTGCACATACTTGTTGTTAATGTTTGGTCTGCCAGTGATCAGTATGCTGCCACTGTACTTGTAGTTTAGTGCCAGATTGCATTCCAGTTGGTTCAGGGTTTTGGTAAACATTATTCGGGGGATGTCATATAGTTATAATAATATTTTCTTATAATTTGGTTATTCTATGTTGCTTTCCCGAGGCTTTTTTGGGTGAGCTTGTGTTTCTGGACAGAGCCCCAGAAACTGCTGGCTACAGGGTTTTTTCTCCAGCTGTATCTCTATATTGCTGAAGCCTTTTCTATGGAAGGTTTGAAAATTGCTTTCTAATTCTGTCCTGCATTAATCTCCATAGAAGTCTGCATGCAGTCTAAATTTGGTGTTTGTCTGATTAGGGTCATTCTTGATTGGTAAGTGGACCTTAGACTTCAAAAACATTGAGGCTATTGCATTCTATAACTGCATGAAGTATTTTTATCCCTATCTGAATAGATCACACCCTCTCGGTTTATCTCTACAGAGACACTCACCTGTTCATCATTGTAGCCCCCTCTGATGAGAGAGGAATTCGAATTGGCAGTGGGCTCTGAGTGTTCAGGGGATCTGGTGATTGAGAGCTTTTTATTGGTGGGGCTGCTGTTAGTTTCACGCTCCTCCCTATCCATTATGCCACCCTATCAGAGAGCAGAGATACAGTGTGCATTTAAGAGCTTAGTCAAAATCAGTCAACAGTTTCAGGGAATGGCCTTCTGCAACATCTGAAAGATACTGTTATGGTTGTCTTACAGCAGGGTTCAGATCAGCATTGTTTATAGCTGTTTATATCTGTTTTCATAAACATTATGCAACACACTTTGAAAGCCGGTGACCAACATCTAGACAAAGTCTGGGTGAAAGTGCTTTTATTATCACCAAATAATGAATTTCTGTTTCCCACTTTAACTGCGGCATCTGAAGTTGTGGATAAAGAATCTACATTTGTGGCCAGGTATTAAAAACCATTTGAGACGAGTGGTCCTTACATTGTCCTCAGGCAGTGTGTTGGGCAGCTTGACCGGGGTCCCTATATATCCTTCAGGCAGGGAGCTGGGCCACCTAACTGGGGTCTTTATGTTTCCTTCAGGCAGAGAAGTGGATAGCCCGACCGGGGTCCTTACATTCAGACGCAGCCTCCTCTTCCATGTGTAGTAATACTCAACACACTGAGACACAGACTTAGTCCCCACCTAAACACAATCCACACAGGTTAAATACTTTTTCTTACAATCAACAAATAATATTAATTGCTGAGGTCGTGAAAAGTAGTCGGGGATTGTGTGTAAATTAACACCCTGTTTTGTAAAATGTAAAGAAAAACAGAATGCAAATCATTTAAACCCTGTATTCATATATTCAATAGAAAATAGTACATAGACATCATCAAATGTTGAAACGGGGAAATGTTATTGCTTGGAAAATATATGCCCACTATGAGTTTGATCCCAGCAACACATTTCATAAAGCTGGGAAAAGGGCAACAAAAGACTGGAAAGGTTTTGCAATGGGTCAGTAACATGATTTTGGTATAATAAGAGCATCCCAGAGAGGATGAGTCTTTCAGAAGTAAAGATGGGGAGGGGTTTACCTGCAAGATTGTGCAGGTAAATAGTGCAACAATTTAAGAAAACTATTTCTTAATGTAAAATTGCATAGTTTGGAGATCTCATCATCTACAGTACATAATACCATTAACAGAGAATCTGCAAAAATCTCTACTGTGTAAAGTAGTTGCTGAAGGTATGTAAAGTAGTTTATGTGGGTGTGTAAAATAGTCACTGAAGGTTTGTAAAGTAGTTGCTGAGGGTGTGTAAAGTTATTGCTAAGGGGATGTAAAAAAGTTGCTGAGGGTGTGTAAAATAGTCATCAAGGGTGTTTAAAGTAGTTGCCGAGGGTGTGTAAAGTAGTTGCTGTGGCTGTGTAAAGTTGTTGCTGAGGGCGTGTAAAATAGTTGCTGAGGGTGCGTAAAAACGTCACTGTGGGTGTGTAAAGTAGTTGCTGAGGGTGTGTAAATTAGTTGCTGAGGGTGTGTAAATGACTCGCTGTGGGTGTGTAAAGAAGTTGCTGAGGGTTTGTAAAATAGTCACAGAGGGTGTGTAAAGTAGTCGCTGAGGGTGTGTAAAGTAGTCGCTGAGGGTGCGTAAAGTAGTCACTGAGGGTGCGTAAAGTAGTCGCTGAGGGTGCGTAAAGTAGTCGCTGAGGGTGCGTAAAGTAGTCGCTGAGGGTGCGTAAAGTAGTCACTGAGGGTGTGTTATACCGTACCATTGCATGTATGCTGTGGAAGTCTTTCTTGTACATCCTAAAGGCTTTATTCACCAACCTCTTCTCTAAAGGACTCCAAATATCACTCCCTGACAAAAAGAGAGAAAGGAAAACAGAGACAAAATCATAAGGACAAAATGTATCAGATTTAGCTGCTAATAATATGACTAAAAAACAGAGTTGTAGACTGCTGTCTTTTGTCTATTATGTTACTGTTGTATATGTTTTGTTGTTTGTTTTCCAAACCCCCATTGCTATTTTATTTGCTTATCTTCAATTGCTTGTAACATTTGTTTTCAACGTTATAATTTGTCAATGTCTGGACAAAATAGAAAGTGACAATGAGAGAGATCAAGAAATGTAGAAAGAGACCAAGAAAGACAGAAATTCGGAAAGAAAGCACAAGAGACTAAATAAATTAAACAGTAGAAGGAATATGGGCAAACGAATGACCCCACGTGACAGGAGAAATGGAGAGCCTAAGAAACCAAGAGATGTATGCAAAGAGGGCGCTAACAGAGACATACAAGACATACAGGCACAACTGATCTGAGCGGCCAGCAGGAAAGAGTTGCCACGTCACTCCTGATCACACCAATCTTATCAGAGACGTAGAAGACAGACAGACAATGGGAGAAGTACAGAGAAAAAGATACAGAAAAGAGCAGAGAGAGAGAGGGAGACAACTCCTACAGGCAATGGACGACAATCGGAAGAATCAAACCAAGAGAGAACACAAAGAGCGTTATGAGAAAGGGTGGGCAGTGAGGCGGGGCTAAAAGAAGAAATGAGAAAGATGGAGGAAGTGATAAAGAAGTGTGACTGAGAGCAAACCCATCAGACAACTGCCCACTCCCCCAGAGAAACCAACTGAACAGAGCGCCTCAAATTATAACCACAACCTCAACACTAAAGCATCACAGCGAATTCCTGACCCAGCCCACCGACCAACCCCCTGTCACACAGAAGCCACAGACCCAAGTCCTTATTGACTCAAATGGGGAATGCATACAATAACAATAAAATTGTCCCCCCAAACAATCAAGGACCCTAGGTCCCCAAGTCACACCAAAAGACCTGCCAGCAGGACACAGTGAGTACGGGCCTCAAGCAAGCACATTCCCAAACCCAGAAGTATTCATCTGTCCCCTGCTACCATGAATAGACTTGCAGCCATAATAAAAGAGTATGTGAGCTTGAGTGGATCAAGCATGATTTGGCTCAACTGCTAAGCGGGTTTGGAGTGGTTGCTAAACTTGCCATCTGCTCAATTCCATCTTGCTCGGGTTCGCTCCGGTACCACTGACCGACAATTCTGGTTACCTCTTCTGAATCATGTACATGAACGACACCAAATGTAAATTCATTCGACTTCTGTCAAACTAGTGTAGCCCCCCTCCCATTGCAGGGGTAATCAAGCCAACTGAATTTCACGAGCAAACGGAAACCTCCGATTAAACTGAAACCTACCAGCTAACTGAGCCACGTTACATCTTGTGGAAATAGGTCCCCCCAGGTCGGGCCTTCACTCCTTGTGTCACCCCACTGCTCCCCACTCCTGTAGTAGGGATCTCAACAAGCAATATGGGGACTCTGATAAGAGGAACAAGCCTACCCCTGGCTCTCTCATCCGTCCATCCTCATGCTTTGACCCAGGAGAGATCAAATGATCAGCATGTTCGAAACTATGAAACCAGAGGCCTTTACTGTTATATCTTGGAACATACAATGTCTGAGGGCTCTTCACTTTTGGACTTAAGAACAGAAATTCAGACTTTTGTAATGACATTGGAAATAATAGACATTTCTATTCTCCCAGGGACATGGTTTAGTGGAGATGGAGCCCCTGGTTTCCCTCTAGGCTACAGAATGGGGTTGTGATCCTATTCACCCAAGTGCCTGATTTACTATGATTTAAAAAATTAAGTTTCTCCATTATAGAATAGTGAGGTCAAAAAAGGTCAGACCAATGGACATGTTTTAGTCTGTGGTGACCTAGGTGACATTAACTGGAGGAGAAACAGAAAAAGCATACAGGGGACAAACATCTACCTGTAGGTGACAGGATTCAAATCCCCTATAACATCCCATGAGTCTAAATTACGATAACAGAACCGCATCACCCAAATTCACAATGTACCAGAATAGAGAAACATTCACAGGTGAAGCATAAAAAACAACTAATAAACCACATGCATTTAGGAAACAATATAAATTAGAAGGGAGATTTGAAAACCACCAAAGATCAATTTATGTAAAACCAATCCAATTCCTGCTAGGCTATAAACCAAGCATTCGAAACCCTGAATACTATAGTACTTAACCCTTAAAAAATAAGAGCAGAAAACCAAATAAAATGAACAAAATGAGCAAGTATGATCGTTTGAAGAGTATCTACAGAACCAGAACACAGCACACACTTTTACTAGGGGAAACACTCCAAAACACTACAGAAATACATGGGGCAAAAAAGGAAAACAGTTGAATGTGAAAACAGGTTAATCAAATCACTTGGAAAATCTAAAAACACAGCAGGCTAACCATGCAACATTATGAATGAGAATGTGGATAAAACCACTTATCCAACATTTTTGGCCTTTAACAAAAATAACTATTCAGCAAAACCAATAACATGGTCCTTTACAAACTCATACAAAGCTATTAAAGACTACCAGAAACCACAGGATTCTTTGAGCTACAGGACAAATTACAAACCTCCGACACATTAAGGCCTGTAGTATAATAGTATGCTAAATCAAATGACAACATTTGTAGACCAAAAATTCTTATTAGCCATTTAGAAACTCTCATCATTTTATTTTGTATCCCATTCCATCAGCTCTGGCATCTTCCACAAGACAAGTATCTAAGGTGGAGACAAATTAGATGACCAGAATCATCATCAGACATCAGCATTTCCTCAGTGACTAACAACATCCTGAACAACCTTCAAATCAGCGTTCATTTTGGCCCCTTTTTTTATTTAGTCTAGTCTTAAAATATCTGATCGTTTTAGTCAAATTTTTTGGGTAGATTTACAAATAGGGTTGTTATGTTAATGTACCTATGTGCCACTATGCCACTGGCTGTTTGTAGTTGGCCATTCTCAAAACCAACCGACAAAATAAGCTGAATTAGCTGCCACTTCTGTTAGCTCTGAAGATAATAATAGCTAAGACAGTGCCGCTAAGGCTTGTGGTTAGTGTAGTTTATAGGGCTCTAAAAAAACGGAACTGAAGGTAAAACACGAATTTCTGTGTTTTTCACAGAGATTGAAACATTTACAACTGATTGCCTCTACATGGACATGCAAATGGTTTCACCATTAAAAAATAACCGAATGTCTACACTTCACAGTAATATAGAAACCGTTAATATTTAATCTCTGTGGCTCAAAACAATGGATATTTTACTTCAACAATGGAACCTTGCTTTCCAAGTCTGAACCATTGCAATAAAATATAAAAACTATTCTACCATTCATACTTGGATTGGACAGAAACAACAGTGAGAAGCTTTCTTTCCAGAAGCCACCTATCCAATAGTGGTTGTATGTTTTCTTCTCTGTATACATTTTGTCAGTTATTGTCTTGTCAACTGCCACTGAAATATAGGTCTTTAACAAATATGTTTGTCACTGTTTTTGTCGACGAAATAAACACTGCTACAAATCGATTTCCTACCAAAACAAAGCACCAGAAACACCCCTGTGACCTCCCCTACAAACATTGGATGTGTGATGTTTTTAGGGGAGGGGACGCCGAATGCACACACACACACACAAACGCATGTGCACACACACACACCTGCATAGTGGTAAGGTGTGCCAGAGCTGGTTCTCTGTCGTATGAGCCCCGGCTGAAGCAGCATTTTCTCCAGGGTCACCTAGAGGCGGAGAAAGAACAAGTGGGGTGCTGAAATGTTAAGACTGTATGAAGAAAGTAGTGGGCTGTTCTAACTGGAGGCGTTATAACAGTACAAGACATTTCTCAACATTGTGTTTCAGTGTTAGAGTCTCAACGGCATGTCCTCGGTCCCCGATGTCCTCTCCCTTCACATCCGTCCTCAAACCCTTTGCATGCGATAGGTTTCAGCCAATGAGTTTTTGATGTAATGTGTTTTGAGGAGACCGGAGATGAGAAATGCAACTGAGATTCTCCCAGAGAGTGATGTTGCGTCTTTCTGTCACTTCTGTGTGACTCTTGATAATTATGCCTATATGATAAATAACATTTGTTTAATGAATGTGATTTAAATGCAAACTCTGACCAGGAAGTCTCCTTTGCTCTTTGATAGGCTGTGCAGGGCGTACTCTGAATTCGTCCCGCCACCCGGACACACACTGGAACAAGACATCGTCACCAGACAATCCACTAGAGAGAAACGAAAGAGAGACTTATGTTGTGTGTTTATTGAGAATTTCTAACTATATAATTAACTTTTGTAATATTTATGAAATATTTATTATTTTCCATTTTCAAAACTTCTCAATATTTGTGTAAATTTTGCAAAGATATTGGAAAATAGCTAGATTGGAATATTGAACTACTGAGTATTTTATAACAGCTGCCACAAGAAACCTAATAAAATGATTTACGGTTTGTTGTCTTTCAGTTTTCTGTGATGTATAATAATGTAATATTGGGATGCCAAGGCATATTACAAATGCGTCACATAACTTCTATCAATGGTTGTATGAACTTGATAGAAGCTGCATTATAGTGTAGCATGAATGCAAACCATACTTGTTCTAATTCAAAATATCAAACAAAGACTTAAAATGCAATCCCATTGAGTCAGCTCACAAAATAACTTTTGCATCAGAATTTGACGCTTTCACAGGTGAATGTGTCCTTCCCGTCCACTTTGCTGCTGTTCACTACTACTCGCTCTCCAGCCTTGGCAAAGTGTTTTTGTTCATGTCCAACCACAATCCGAGCAAGATTTTATACAAAGTAAACTAGCATATTTTCATGCAGCTGAGAAAAATGTAATTGATGGACCTATTGCTAATCGTTTTCTTGGTATTTCCTTTTTATCATTGTCATTGGCTCACACTACAAACACAGGTTTCCTCCACTATTCATTTTGCCAGTATGGCGTGCCGGAATGTACTGGCTTACTTTTACTTTGGTATTTAGCCTGATTCTGGCAGCTGGTTTATGAGTGGCTTGTGTCTTAGAGACGTGCATTTAACCGAAACGCTGCCCAACACCAAGTCAAACTAGCGCCGTCGTCCCAAGGCATGGCCACAGGGAGAGAGTACCTCTACGCTGTGTGGAGGGGTTCTCCAGGTCATCCCAGGGGGTCCACAACATAACTGCACTGTGTCGGTCTGAGTGGGCGTGTCTTCGGTCCTGAAGAGGAGGAACTTCCGCCTGAAATCCGACCCCTATGTTGATTCTCCTGTGAGTGGCGGTTCAGTAAGCAATCAGAGTTGACAAGAATCTGCACTAAAAATGGTATTGAAGCATGAAAAATGAGTTTAGCATTTTGAGTCTCAGTCATTTCATAGCTTCAGTTCCTGACAGAGACAGAATAAATAAGGCAGAACAATTCCCTGTCCATAGTCCTGGTTGTGTTGACCATCAAGTTGCCTCTGCTCTCACCCCACCTGACTTTTCCTATCCGTGTCCATCTGGTCACGCAGCTGTTTATAGACCGTGGACACAGTTCACATGCATTCATTAGTTATTATAATCTTGTTCTCTTATAGTCTTTACCCAGTACAACCAGAAAAGGGCTGGCCACTCCTTAGTGTCTTCTGACCTACTAGGGAGTTTTTCCTAGCCACTGTGCATCAACCCATTTGTTTCTTTCGAAAACATGGTCAGTGCTGTCAGTAGTGATGTGATCAGGCAGGAAGTCAGTAGAGGGTGATGTGATCAGGCAGGAAGTCAGTAGAGGGTGTTGATCAGGAAGGAAGTCAGTAAAGGGTGCTGTGATCAGGCAGGAAGTCAGTAGAGGGTGATGTGATCAGGCAGGAAGTCAGTAGAGGGTAATGCAATCAGGCAACAAGTCAGTACAGGGTGATGTGATCTGGCAGAAAGTCAGTCCATGGTAATGCGGTCAGGCAGGAAGTCAGTAGAAGGTGATGCGATCAGGCAGGAAGTCAGTAGAGGGTAATGCAATCAGGCAACAAGTCAGTACAGGGTGATGTGATCTGGCAGAAAGTCAGTCCATGGTAATGCGGTCAGGCAGGAAGTCAGTAGAGGGTGATGCGATCAGGCAGGAAGTCAGTAGATGGTTATGCGGTCAGGCAGGAAGTCAGTAGAGGGTGATGCGATCAGGCAGGAAGTCAGTAGAGGGTAATGCGATCAGACAGGAAGTCAGTAGAGGGTAATGTGATCAGGCAGGAAGTCAGTACAGGGTGATGCGATCTGGCAGGAAGTCAGTAGGGGGTGATGTGATCGGGTTGGGGGTCCTTACGGTTTTATTTCGGCCAGCTGTATCTCAGGCTTCACCAAGTCGCTGTTGCCTCTTATAAGAGAGCAGAACAGCCCAGTTCCTGCCCTATCAGGGCACAGCATGGGCGCAGGGGTGTATGTCCCACTGACCCTCGTGGAGTGGAGGAGACTCCGGAAGACCCCGG
The DNA here is from genome assembly GCA_016801105.1 of Esox niger. NCBI lineage: Eukaryota > Metazoa > Chordata > Actinopteri > Esociformes > Esocidae > Esox > Esox niger. The sequence goes on along the minus strand of JACXGJ010006577.1, from coordinate 16,191 downwards.
TGCCCCGCACGGAGAACTGGCACGGCCCGGAGGACTGGCACGGCCCGGAGGACTGGCACGGCCCGGATGTCTGGCACGGCCCGGATGTCTGGCAAGAGACGACCAGAGGTGAGGGTTGATGCTGATGCCTCTTTTTCTTCCATCCTCTCCTTCGGTCTTGCTCCGCCTCTGGGCAGACCTCCACACAGGGAGCAGAGGGGGCAGGGTGTCTGATGGGCACAGACACGGGAATCACCAAGGGTACAGGAGACAATGGCACTGCCCCCTCCCTCTGAGAGAGAGAACGAGAGACATTGATAAAGAGAGAGAAGAGGAAAGAAAGAGAAAAACCTATGTTTACCACACAGGGATACAAGTTATTGTAAATGTATATTTCTGTTCCTAAAAGTGTGTGGTCTAACCATTCTGGGTGTATGTGTCTTGCTGGTCTGTCCTCGGAGCCCTCCATGAGATCGCAGGTGTCCGTTCAGAGCAGGAAGACTCCTGAAGACCCTTTGACACATAGAACACAGCAGCCTGCTGACACACACACACACACACACACACACACACACACAGCTGCATCATCCTCATAATCAATACATACATACAGGCTCTCGAAAAACACAAATATCCTTCAGGAAACCACTTTAGAGGTCAGGGATAAAACGTGTTTTGAGCCAGTGCCATGCACATATACAGTGGATATAAAGAGTCTACACCCCCTGTTAAAATACCAGGTTTTTGTAATCTAAAAGAATGAGACAAAGATAAATCATGTCATAACATTTTCCACTTTTAATCTAGCCTGTATTGTGAACAAATCAATTGAAAAAAAACTGAAATCTTCGAGGGGGGAACATGAAAAATAAAAACCTTACAATAACCTGGTTGCATAAGTATGCACACCCTCTGATAACTGGGCAAGTGGCTGTGTTCAAAATTAACCAATCACATTCTAACTCATGTTAAATCACAAAAAGTTCAGTTGTTCTAGTAGGATTTTCCAGACATTTTCTTAGTTGCATCTCAGAGCAAAAGCCATGGTCCACAGAGAGCTACCAAAGCGTCAATGGGATCTCATTGTTGAAAGATATCACTCACGAGAAAGATTCTAAAGCATTTCCAAAGCATTAAATTACCATGAAAAACAGTGAAGATGGTCATCATCAAGTGGAGAAAATATGGCCCAATAGAGACATTACCAAAAACTGGACATAGCCCAAAAATGTATGAAAAGACAAGAAGAAAACTGGTCAGGAAGGCTTCCAAGGGGCCAACAGGAACATTAAATGGGCTATGGAGTAGGGTGGCAAGACAGAAGCCTTTTCTTACAAAGAAAAACATCCAAGCCCGGCTGAAGTTTGCAAAAAACATCAAGTCTCCCAAAAGCACAAGGGGAAATGTGTCATGGTCTAATGAAAGCAAGGTTTAACATTTTGGCCATAATTCCAAAAGGTATATTTGTTGCAAAAACAACACTGCACATCACCCAAAGAAAACCATACCTACAGTAAAACATGGTGGTGGCAGCAGCATGCGTTGGGGCTTTTTTTCTTCAGCTGGAGTCAGGGTGAAAGGAGTTAAGAACAGTTCCAAATACCAGGCAATTTTGGCACAAAACCTTCAGGTGTTCGTTAGAAAGCTGAAGATGAAGAGGAAGTTCACCATTCAGCATGACAACAACCCAAAGCACACATCCAAATCCACAATAGCAGGGCTTCACCAGAAGAAGATTAACATTTTGGAATGGCCCAGCCAGAACCCAGACCTGAATCCAATTGAACATCTGTGGGATGATCTGAAAAGGGCTGTTCACGGGAGATATCCTCACAATCTGACAGATTTGGAGCGCTTTTGCAAAGAAGAGTGGGCAAATATTGACAAGTCAAGATGTGCCATGCTAATAGACTGCTATAATAAAATCAAAAGGTGCTACAACAAAGTATTGGTTTAGGGTGTGCATACTTATGTAACCAGGTTATTGTGAGTTTTTGTTTCTCATAGATCTCAGTTTGTTTTTCAACTGAATTGTTCACCTTATAGGTCACATTAAAGGTGGAAAAAGTTCTGACATGATTTATCTTTGTCAATTGTTTTTACATCACAAACATCTGGCATTTTAACAGGGGTGTGTAGACATTTTGTATCCACTGTAGGTGCTTGGGTTTGCGCGGCAACGCTCAAGCGATAAACGGATCTTTTAATCAAGTCCCATTTAGCGACCATTGCATTCACACTGGCTGTTCTCAGCACTGGACGCTATGTAGAATGATACATTCTGTGCTTAACATGAAATGTAAAGCCCCCCAACCCCAGGTTGACTCCTTCGTTGACTAGCAGTTTCTTCTCCCATTTTCTGATTGTTTCAGAGGTGTGCCGAAGTTGAAGTGATGGGAAAGAGGTTTGGAATAGCCCGCATTTTCTGTTTCCATTGCCATTGGAAATCCATCTCAAAATCTCGTTCTTGACTGGAAAACTTGTCGACAAAGCCCAATAATGTCCTTACCCTGCCAAATGTCTATATGTTACTACAGATTTATAAAGGAATTTATAAAAACAAGTAAAGGAACATACCTACAGTTTGACGTCTCATCGTTTTCTGGCTGCTCTGTCAACGTCACCTAAAGGACAAGGAACATTTCACAAACAACATTAACTCAACACTGGGAAGTGCAACACAGCAGAGATTAAGCACAACAAGCTCATTAACTCAACACAGGGAAGTGCAACAAAGCGCAGATTAAGCACAACAAGCTCATTAACTCAACACAGGGAAGTGCAACACAGCAGAGATTAAGCACATCAAGCTCATTAACTCAACACAGGGAAGTGCAACACAGCGGAGATTGAGCACATCAAGCTCATTAACTCAACACAGGGAAGTGCAACAAAGCGGAGATTAAGCACAACAAGCTCATTACCTCAACACTGGGATGTGCAACACAGCGGAGATTAAGCACAACAAGCTCATTAACTCAACACACTGGAGAAGTACAGCGCAGTAAAGCTTGAGCTCAGCAAGCCTGTGTCGCGTGGTCAGGCGCTCCAACCCTAGAAGAAAGGAGAACGCTTTAACTACCTGCATTTGCTGAGCTGGTGGGGATGAGAGCGGGTTTGCATGATTCAAGTGTCTCATGTAGTTAAGCTGGTTCAGGTGTGGTCCTTTGCTCTCTGGACTGACCCCCCTAGCTGTCCCCCACCCACCACACGGGAGGACGGGGGGGGAGTTGGAGAGAGGGCTTGGGCTAGGGTTAGGGTTATAGTAGGGGCTATGGTTTGGATAGGCGTTGGGCTGACAGTTGAGACTGTAGTTATGGCTGGGTTGAATGTGAGCGTTTGCATTGGAGTAGGGACTAGCAGATGGGCTAGAGCTAGGGTGGTTAGAACGGGGACTGGCGTTCGACTGAGGGCTTGGGTGTGGGTAGGTGTAGGGACTGTGGTTCGGATGGGGGCTGTAGGTGGGGTTGGGGTTAGGCCGGGGGCTATATTTGGTTTGAGGGTGAGCGTTAGAGTTGGGGTTGGGATGGGGGGAGTGAGGGTACAGGCTATAGGAGGGGTTTGGGTTGGGATAAGACTGGGGGCTAAGGTACCAGGGTGAAGTGGGTTCCAGAGGGGTGAGGGGACTCTGGGGTGTCTGCGTGTACAAACACTGGCTTGGTTGTTGGCCAGCGGGGCTCTGAGCGTGCATATATTGGCTTGGTTCCTGGTGTTGTGTTGGCGTGTAAGACATGTGTGCGTGTGACTGGGTCTGGCTCTGTTCCTGCACGTGGGGGTCTGCGGTATTGTACACAAGTTCTTGTCTCTGGAACTGGGCCAAAATCTGGAGTCTGAGCTGGTGGTTCTGGAGCTGGCTCTGGACAGACTGATGGTCATCGCGATCCGCCAGCTGGCTCTGAATGTCCAGGGTCTGCTGTTCCATGAGATGGCTCTCCTGGTTGCTGAAGATAGCCTGGTGGTTCATTTGGTTTTCTTGATATCTGCTCGGGTCCTGATGGTCTATTGAAATATCCTGATAGCTGCTGGGTGTGTTATCCATGTCTATATGGATCTGTAGCTGCCTCTGGTCGACACTGATTGGGTGATCCACATGGTGGTTTTCGTCTTGATCCGGCTGATGGTTGAGGTTAGGTGGGTAGGCACGGTTGTGGTTCTGCTGGAAGTTGAAGGCGTAGTCCTGCACACTCTCGTCAGGGTGGCTGTGTGTCTGTGTGTCGGACTGGTCTGGGGTATAGTCCTGGGTGTAGTAGGGCTGGGACGGAGGGTAAAGGGGAGACAGCAGCTGACATGTGTCCACATCAGACGGGATCCCCTTGGGGGTCATGTCCACTTCTACCAGGTCCTGGGGCTGGCCCAGCAGCTGGGACTGAGGGTGGGAGGGCAAGCGCTTAGGGAAAAGGCTCTCTTTTTGAGAGAAGAAGACAGCTGACTGATGGGACATGGGGGAGGGAAGGGGGGAGATGGGGGAGTAAAAACGGGATAGGTGGGTTTCCTCAGGCTCCATTGTGGGAAGACGCCGACTGGATGTCTCGCCGGTAGCCACACAAATGACGCAAAGCTACTGCCCTCACAGCCGGGCGAGAGCGTTGTACTCAGACGCCTGTCGGTCTCTCACCAGCCCGGCGTCACTGTCATCCCTAACACAACCGAAAGGAGAGAGCGTTAGCATTCACTCACGCCCTTTCTTTCGTACTAGACTCATGTGGCCTTTTAATGAAGAAAATATTTTTTTCCCCTTATCATCTCTGAGTCACCGTCAAACTAATCTCCTGGTCACTTCACCGCGATGCATCAGCTATCACATACACTGGATCATTCAAATTCCTTAGAGACCTGCCGACGTGTAGAATCAATTTCAGCAGGTAGAAGACACAGTCACTGGCTGCCAGCTGCCCCCCACCAACTTCCCAAGCGACTCAAGGGAAAGAAAAAGTACAGCCAAGATGCTACTGTCCCATCCCTCCCCCGGGACACCCCCTGATCAAAAGATTATCCTCTGGCAGGTGATGGGTAAATGGGTACTACAGGTCTATAATGACATAATAAGCCCTGAACTGTCGATTTGCTTCCTACGCTGTGGCCCTCGGCAAAATGCCACCTCTTCCACAGAGGCTAACAGGACCAAGCCTCCACTGATTGGTGGCTTGACAGTGAGTCTGCAACCCAAACGAATTTCCCTGCATCCAGATGGGTGAACATACTGGAACCTGAAACTGAAGCACGAATCAAATTTATGAATCTCATGATCTTATGCGCCTAGCGCCAACTGAATGTCATTTTTTAACGTATGTACTGTGTGTACGCATTTATTTTGTGTATTCTGTCTCTATATGTAGAATGGTTACTCCATCTAAGAATGGAGTAACCAATGGATAATAAAAAAATAAAAAATAATACAAGCTATAATACATAATATTATAGCATTTCTATAAGTGTCTCTGTGTTTGCGTGCGTGTGTGTGTGTGCGTGTGTGTGTGTTTATGTTTATTTGTACAGTGTTTGTGAAGTGTGAGAAAAAAAACTGAACATGCAAACTATCTGATAGGACACTGACAAACGCATTCAACCGCTAACACAATTTCTTACACACCCCCCCCCCCCCCCCCCCCCC
>JACXGJ010006577.1:0-10501 GCA_016801105.1 Esox niger | reverse complement strand
TAATGCAACATACTAGAATATAATATGACATACTAGAATATAAGATAACATACTAGAATATAAGATAACATACTAGAATATAATATAACATACTAGAATATAATATAACATACTAAATATAATATAACATACTAAATATAATATAACATACCCATCAGTGGAACACAGCTCCTATAAGTTGGAGAACTATAGAGGGCCGCAACATTTGTCTTGGAGCAATTGAGTCACAACAACAAATGTTTACCGTGATGGCTTTGGGATGGGATCTAGCAACCTTTGCTTTAACCACTGGGGCACCTAACCCCACCCCGAATTGTACTTCTACCCACAGTCTATCTCACACACACACACACACACACACTCACACACACACAGACGCACACACACCACACATCTTCGCTGCTGCAAGGATAGTATAACTTCCTGTCACATGACCCGAAGCAGACTAGGGAGTGACTCCTTTAAAGGAGACGATTAAAAAAAAGGTGTCTGTAATGGTAATAGGGCAAAATGGACACAAATTCAAAGAAAGCGTGTGTGTCAATGTGTGTGTGTATGTGTGTGTGTGTGTGTGTGTAGGAGAGGGGGCAGTGAGGTTCAGAGTTTCCAACCACTGCTTAACCTGCTTTCGCAATGACTGCCACAGAAGTCTCACACACACACACACACACACACCCAAACACTCACACATTAAAAATACTTTATTTGTATCAACAAGTTAGTATTAAATTAGTCTAAGCTGCAGGGAAAGCCCAACCTACATTTCTTTACACTTTTTGTTTGTGTGTTTCCTGAAGCAAGGTAAAAAAATGCATGATCATAAAAATACCAGACACATTTTGAGCAAGGAGGGGAGGTCAGAATAGGCAATCACTAAATCATGGGCTTTTAACTAATACTGTTAGAACTTGTTTTACTATGAGAGCGTAATGATTCAGTAGGTTTTATTAAGTAAACCAGAAATAATAAACCATGTATCCTTGGCACCATGCGATCTGTCCCTGACATGGAAATGAAAACATGAATTAACAAGGTAACAGTGGATCGTATTAAGCAAGAGATGCCATGGCTTCCCATTAACACCTGCACCCTAAAGCACCGTGCCGATCAGCTTTCTGCTGGGTTTACTGACAATTTCAACAACTCACTGAAGACATGCCACATCCCGGCCTCTTTCAAGTCCTCCATCATCTCAGTCCCCAAGATCCCAAGGATCACAAGACATAACGACTACAGACCCATCGCCATGACCTCCGCATCCGGGTCCAGACTGACGGTAGCCCCCTCACTACATACACACCCAACCAGGGCTTGACACTGGCACCCGCCCACCCGCCATATGCAGGTAGAATTTGGCTGTGGCGTGAAACTCAGTCACTCTTACTAGCCACTTTGGTGGGTGGCGTTCTATATATCGATAGACAGGGTTATTCCTGCATGTATAGATATAGAGAATGCCACCCACTGTTTTTTCATGCTCAATCAACTGTTCTTATTTGTTTTTATTTCCATTATTCCTTTTGTATAAATTGTTCCACAAATGGCCAGAAACAATTCCTGTGAAACTAACTTGGCAATAAAACGCTTCCCGGTATCTACAGTGGGATTGTGTTTGTGCTGGTGGTGAAGAGTCAGGTTGGTCCTGTTGGATCTGTTGTCCTCCTTGGGAGGACTTCAGCCACCTGGTCTAACCAACGTGTGGTCTGACTATCACCTCATCTGACTATCGCCTCATCTGACCATCGCCTCATCGCCTCATCTGACCATCGCCTCATCTGACCAACGCCTCGTCTGAAGATCGCCTCATCTGACTATCGCCTCATCTGACCATCGCCTCATCTGACTATCGCCTCATCTGACTATCGCCTCATCTGACTATCGCCTCATCTGACCATCGCCTCGTCTGAAGATCGTCTGGTCTGATCATCGCCTTATCTGACCATGGCCTCGTCTGACCATCGTCTGGTCAGACCATCGCCATGTTAGACCATCTCCTTGTCTGACCATCGCCTCGTCTGACCATCGCCTGGTCATATTGCTGATCTACTCTTCCTGAAGTCTCCTACTGTCACTGGTCAATCATGGCAACTGGCAATATAAAAACATCCAACAATGGGAGGAAACTGGACAGGGAAATATATCCTGCCTTTAAACCTGCCCAGGTTTGTCCTACCATGGTTTTCTCCTTGAGCAATTTAGCCTGGATGAGAAGAGGCTGTAGGGGAAATCTATAACTGTGCAATATTTTTAAATGCAGTAACATAATAAAACACCAAAAGTAGTTTGGATTTATTTCCGCGTTTCCCCATTAATGTAGTCGAAAGTTAAGGAACCCTCTCTCAACAATTACAATTATAACAAGAAAAGGGCCATTTATCAACCCAGAATCCAATGGTTTTGGTAAATAGTACATGGTATCGTTGTATATATTCAAAGGTCGACAATCTGAACTAATAAGCATGTTACAGACAGAGGGCAGAGAGCAGACAGGAAGGGAGTGAGGAACATAAAAAAAGAAAATGAAAGTATGGTCTTTGCCGCTACATTAATACATATAGTGTTGACATTCATCAACAGTATATTTGTGAGTGTCTATTTGTGTGTGCGTGTGTGTGTACGTGTGAGTGTGTCAGGAAGTGCAGTCATCTCTCTCAAGGCAAGAGGTTTCCTGTATAACTAAACACTCGAACACACACTCAAAGCATGACTGAGCATATCTAAGCAAACTAATCGCCCAATACACCGATAACTTTAACGCTTCATACTGAGAACAGAACTAATCCCCCACTCATACTGAGAACAGAACTAATCCACCACTCATACTGAGAACAGAACTAACCCATCACTCATACTGAGAACAGAACTAATCCCCCACTGAGAACAGAACTAATACCCCACTCATACTGAAAACAGAACTAATCCACCACTCATACTGAGAACAGAACTAATCATCCACTCATACTGAGAACAGAACTAATCCCCCACTCATACTGAGAAAATAACTAATCTCCCACTGAGAACAGAACTAACCCCCCACTCATACTGAGAACAGAACTAATCCCCCACTCATACTGAGAACAGAACTAATCCCCCACTCAAACTGAGAACAGAACTAATCCCCCACTGAGAACAGAACTAATCCCCCACTCATAATGAGAACAGAACTAATCCCCCACTCATACTGAGACAGAACTAATCCCCCACTCATACTGAGAACAGAACTAATCCCCCACTCATACACTGACATCATTAACATTTCATTCTATAAATAGAACTAATCACCAAGTCATACAACAATAATTGAATGGCTTCATAGTGTGAAGTGAATGGTGCCGATATGTTACACATGTATGATGAAAAGATCTGCTTCCCCATCATCATTTACTCTAAAACTATTTCTAATACCTGCATTTTTTTAGCTATTACTGCAACTATACTCTTTAAAACAACTTTACATATTGCCACATTAGCAGATAAATGATAGAGACAAATTAATTAAAACATTACATTGCTGCTCAACACTTGCTATCATCGAAATCAGTAAAATGGGCCAGTCTGTATTTTCTGATTTATCATACTAGCTTGTCACAAACGTATCAATCTCTTATCACACTGAAGCATGCTTTACTAGTAAACATTTGCCCCTAGAACTGTCAAACACACATATCACAACATATACCGTATGTGTCTAAATGTTTGATTGTGGTTTCCATACCTGCGTAGAGGGCAATGAATATATGGTGAGCGTTGATCAAGCGATGCTGTCCCTGACTCAATGTTCAGACACACTCACAGATGTGTGTGTCTGTGTGTGTGTGTGTGTGTGTGTGTGTGTGTGTGTGTGTGTGTGTGTGAGTGTGTGAGTGTGTGTGTGTGTGTGTGTGTCCAAGTGTTTATGTATGCCGTAACGAGCTCTGTCAGCGACAGGTAGAGGATGTGGTTACAAACCCCTCAGCTATATCATGTACATTACAAAAGTCACAAAACACCCCGCATACAAACACACGCACACGGCTATGAAGACGAAACACAGAAATTGATGCAGAGGTTATGTCAGAGGCCGGGTGAAAGACAAGACAAAGTGAGAATGGAAAAGCAGCCTTTAATGTCACATAAGATTGTCTCAGCAGATTAATGGCATAATTAGACGTTTGTCCAGGTGGGTAAAACCCATACGGATGTCCTGAAAAATAAACGGATGTCCTTACAGTCAAGACTTATCTGTAATACCTTGAATGCACCACCAACTATTTTTAACACATTCCTGTGTGAGAAAATGCAAATAGGATGGCAGTTTGTTTATTTCTCAGTCACCCCTGTGAGGTATACTGAACAACCAGCCCACTTTCTCTGTCCATCTACAGGAAACCCTCTTAAAACTCTATCTGGAATGTAATTGGTTCCTGTAGTCTCATCCATCAAAAGCATTTGTTTGCTATCAATCCCCACAGAACACCCCATAATGACAAATCAAAAGCATGTATTTAGAAGTTTTCACATTTTTTCAAATGAAAAATGGAAATACCTTTATCACATAAGTATTCAGACTCTTTATTCAGTACTTTGTAAATGTGCCTTTGGCAGCAATCGTCTAGCTTCATATCTTCTTGGATATGTTGATCCCAACTTCGCGGACCAAGATTTGGCCAGTTACTCCCATGTACACATGTGGATCCTACCAAGCTCTTTTAGATTGAATGACTTTTCAGACTTCGGGCCACTCAAGTACATTCACAGAAATGTACTGATGGTGCCCCTACAGCATTGTCTTGACTTTGTGCTTCGGATTGTTGTGCTGAAAGATGACTTTTTGTTCCAGTCCGATGTACTGTGTCCTCAGGTTGGCTTCAAGGAATTTTTTGTATTTTGGTTTATTCCCTCAATCCTTTGGTCTATTCCCTAGAACCAGTTTCCTGTTCCTGTTGCTTAGAAGCATCCCCACAGCATGATGCTGCCCCCCACCACGCCTCACCGTAGTGATGGTTTTAGCCGGGTGATTAGTAGTACTTTCCTCAGACATAGCGCTTGGCATTCAGGGCTAATAGTTCAATGTTGATCTAATAAGACAATGGGAATCTATTTTCTCATGCTCTCAGAGTACATCAAATCATGTGCCTTTTACTCAGTAGTGGCTTCTGTCTAGCCACTCCACCATAAAGGACAGATTCATGGAATGCTGCAGAGATTGTTGTCCTTCTGGCAGGTTCTCCCATGTCTGCAGAGAAACTCTGAAGCTTCGAGTGGCCATTTGGTTCTTGGTTACCTCCCTGACTAAGGCTGATCTGGCTCTGTTGCTTAGTTTGGCTGGACAACCAGTTCTACGAAGATTCTTGATGGTTCCAAACGTCTGTCATTTCACAGTGCTCCTGGGAACTTGCAATGCTATGGCAATACCTTCCCCTGAGCAATGCCCAGACACAATTCTGTCTTGAGGCCTACGGAGAATTGGTTTTTGCGCTGACATGCACTGTGAATTGTGAGACCTTATAGACAACAAAACTTGGAGAATATATTTTGGAGACACTCTACATTACATTTCAGTAATTTAGCTGAGGCTTGGGAGATTTTACAGGAGCCATCATTCGACTGGTGCTAAAACCTCTGTTTTCTCCAAAGATGCATCACATTAGAATCTTGGAGATTTGATCCAGCAACATTTGGTGCCCAACCCTCTTAACCTGGCAAGCTTTAAAGCAAACACTATGGCACATTTCCACAATTCAGAACAATGCTGTAAAAGATGCAATGAGATTCTTATTTTTATAAGGTACTATCATAGTTGCAATGGGTTAAGTAAATAAATAGATATGCTCTGTTAGTAAAAACTGTCAAGCTCTATATAAGTTCAAAGCATTTTTCTGTAAAGGTCATAAACGGCCACAAAAACTCTCTTGAAAGAAACAAATATATATATAAGGACTTGAACTGCATTTTACTCGATTTTTTTGCGTAAAACATTTAGCAGACACTTCTATCCACAGCACAGAACCATTGCAATTCAATGTTAACCTTTGTAAGCTATGCTATATTTTTGGTTCATGGCTCTACCGACATTGTATAAGGCTAAAACCAAGTTGCATTACAATGATAATACCAGATATACCAGAAATACCAGATAATCCATGGTGTAAGTGAAAGTAGCAGTAACCTGGTGTAAATGAAAGTACCACAGTAGTACCGTTGTATATTGGTATTATGGTATTACAGTTAGTTGAGATATAGGTTTAAGTCAAATGTAATGCAAAAATACGTAATTTACCTCGAGTTCTACTTGTGTTTAGGTCAGGTACCGTAGCGAAACTTGCTCTGCCAAGTTTCAGTCGAGGTCCATCCATCCACGTCCAAAGGGTGTATACAGATGTGGTGCGTGCGGCGGACCTGTGCGGATACGAGCTCAAGGGGTGTTTCTGGGTAAGTAGCGCCCTCGTGTGTTTGTCTAATGTGAACTAATTTGTAAGTCGTAAATAGTCGTTTAGAATGTATCTTAAAAACAATTATGTCCGTTCTGTGTCACTGTCCTGCGCTGTTTAACGTAGGAATGTGGTAGGATTTATTGCGAAGGATTCTGTTTGACAATGTAATCCCAATTATAGTGTATGTTGCAATGGCCCCCTCCCGCTTTAGTTTACCCAAAATAAAAAGGACGATAGTCTACACAACTGATACAATGCTCTTTTACTCTTGTCTTATTTGTAAGACCAGGAAGTAAAAAAAGAGCCTGGGTGTGGCCTCATCAGCAAACTACCGGCTGTAGTCTTGTTACACATATCAACACTACAACTCAGAAAGGTCTGGTGTTCAATCAGTGTCTGAGTCTTCTCCACGTTCCTTCTCCGCTAGAATAACGGGTCGGGTGCATAGCCGAACTTTAAGCTGCTGCGCGCCGGGCTCTGAGCAGGTTGGTAAACGAAATCATGAAATTGCGCATCGCCACATTACGTTCTAGATATTGTTAAAAGGTTGCGTTTTGTGTGTAAATATTTACATACATTTAAAACGTTTAGGTTGTGGGTGTTCGAATCTCTTGTTTCATGTTTGTCTGGTGTCTATGGGTTATTATTGTGCAGGTTTGATATTTGGTGATTTAATAAGTTGTTCAGCAGACGCTCTTTCCCGATATGTCGTATTAGTGAATTTATGTTATTTGTGTACACTCAAAAAGTTATTGGAGTATCCTTTACAGGCGACATCTATACATTCTTCAGTAATTGTCAATAGCTGTATTATAAATAGCTGTTTATACCTGTTACTCAAGAAAACAACCTACTCATCTTAAACTATACCTCAATAGGTCCTTCAGGGGTTATAGAAAGATATAAAAGGGGTTCTCATGCAGCTTCAAAGTAGAGGACACAACCCCCAGAACCATTTCTTTCACAAGTGAAAGTTGCACAACAACTCAGCCCGGTGATGCTAAAGGCACCTTACTCAAGGGGTGTTACTTCCTAGTTTACAGAATACTACACATTCACTCACTGACAGATGTTTGGAATATGCTGATGTTGAATGCAATGTAGGTATACTACCTGTGTTGTGGATCTCACTGAGGAAATGAAACCCTGATAATACTATGGGGACAGTTGTTTGAAAGATTTACTGTGATCACTGTGTCACAAGGGACAAGATATTTGACAAAACCACTCATTAAGTTCAACTTATTGGAGGTAATGCTCTCTTCTCTTCACACTTCTTCTCTTCTCCCCTCCTCCTTCACACTTCTTCTCTTCTCCCCTCCTCCTTCTCATTTCTTCTCCTCTCCCCTCCTCCTTATCATCTCTTCTCCTCCCTTCGCTCCTTCTGTTGACAGTGTGATAAATTGCATGGAGACAACGGGGGGTATATTCCTTTTTTGTCTGTCACTTCCTCTTCCTCTGCGATTCTGTTTCCTCATTCGTGTCATCCGGTTGGTCCAAAACAAAACGGCGCTCGTAGTGCGATGTCAAGAAAATAAAGCCCACGGTAAGCCTAGCCCAACCAGATGAAGTGGGCGGTGCCTTGCGGTTCAGGTGCTGAGTCCCAGGCGGCTCTGGTGCTCACCGACAAGGATGTGGTTTGTTTGGTTAAGGAGTGCCTCAGGATTGCTCACCTCTTGTGTGCTCATGCTCACAGGAAGTGTTGCTACATCCCCACACGTGTGGATGCTTGCTGAGCTATTGTCTGTACGGGGAAGCGGGGATGTCTCGGGATAGGCTCCAGGGATGACGCTATCCCCATCTAATGGGATGACTTCGTTCCACCTCTGTATCTCTCCTCCCTCACCGTTTATCTTCCCGCTCTTCCCTTCTCCAGGTGTGAAGTGGGTATACTGTGTGTGTGTGTGTGTAGGCACACGAGTGTGTGTGATTGTGCGAATGATGAGGTGTGTGTCGTGGCGACAGGGTGTTCTGTGATGTCCGGCGACAGCCAAACGTTGTCCTGGAGGGGGGCGGCACCCTGCGGCAAGTTACAGCCAGAGGACGCTTCCCAGACGGCGGTTGCTGGGGAAGGCGGTTTGATGAAGATCATCAAAGTGTGTTTCACCAGCAACAGTTCTAACCTGGGGAAAAACTTCAAACTGGTCCGCTGTCATGAGGGGATGACAATACGTGTATGTAACATTGTGCTTCCTTGTGACTACAAAGCAGTGCTTCTCAAACCTGGTGTAGGGCTGCAAACTGGACACGTTGTGTTTTTAATTGGGTGGTGTGAGAGGGGATTTGGGGGGGTAGTGAAGTGACCTGACCTGGTTATTGAGTTTGATTTTTTTTTGGCAGTGCCAGTTCTACCACTGCCGAAGGTGGCTTAGTAGTTTGTAATCTGTCTGATAGGGTGTCATAGCTGCTGTGCTGTCCAGCGGTTGTGTTGGCCCAGACATCCAGAACCCCCTCTGCTATGGCCTTCTCCTGAAACACCTGAAGTCACCTGAGATCCACTGGCTGCATCCCAACCTCACTGTGTCCGAACTGCAGCTACGCTACGAGCAGCAGCACCTGGAAGCTGAGTGGAGGTAACCTCCTTCCGGCAGGCCTGAGTTCCACCTCTGGTAACCGACTTCCACGGTTTTCCAGAACTCCAGTTGGAGGATTTCTATTCCTTCCTCATTCTTGGTATCTTGCGGCAGGAATTTCCAGGGAATGTTGGGAATGTTACCTCAATGTTCCATCCTGACCTTTTACCCCTGGCATGTGACCCTTGACCTCTAGTCTTTAACCTTAGCTCCTGTGTGTTTAGATATGACCTGCGTATCAGGTACATTCCTGCGGACTTCATTGACAAGTTTAAAGAGGACAGAACCACACTGTTGTATTTCTACCAGCAGGTCAGTGTCTGTCTCTCTGCCTGTCTGTACTCCTGACTGTCGTTTCGTTATTGAACCCACTAACCATACACCTGTCTGTCTGTTTCCTGTGTAACTTGTAATCCAGTAAGTGATGACTAAAGTGTCTCGCTGTCTTGCTTGTCTTTTCAGGTGAGAAGTGACTACATGCATAATTTTGCCAGTAAAGTGAGCGATGGGATGGCCCTGCAGTTAGGCTGCCTGGAGATCAGGTGATGTAATACACGCACGCACACACACACACACACACACACACACACACACACACACACACACACACACACACACACACACACACCCACACATTGACCACACACATGCATTTATCTCTAATTTCAATCTTCCTATCTTGTGTGTGTGTCTGTTTTTGTGTGTTTTTCTTCCATCAGGAGGTTCTATAAAGACATGAACCCTAACGGACTGGAGAAAAAGTCTAACTTTGAACTTTTAGAGTAAGTAACGTGTAGCAGTCTATGATTAAATAAAATTGAATTACTTTGCTTTTCCAGAAGGATCCTCACACGTGTGTGTGTGTGTGTGTGTGCGTGTGTGCGTGTGTGTGTGTGTGTAGGAAGGATGTAGGATTGCATCTCTTTTTCCCCAGGGAGTTGATTGACAGCATGAAGGTATGCTTTTACCATTGTCTTGATTTATTGAATTAATTGATTTGTGTCACTATATTGAGTACATACAGTGAACTCCAACATTTCTTTGTAGCTTTGTGTACCAGGACTTTAGGTTCAACATAGTACAATGACTACTGGTTTAAAGTACAAAAATTGGTTAGAGTGCAAAGCGGTTAGAACAGCTTCTATTCTATATTTCGGCATTGCCTAAGACATTTGTATTCAAATTTCATTCCAAACCCCTAATCAGGGACTTTGCCTTCTGTTTTACCTCATCATTACTTGTGCCCACCGGGTGTCCCTGGTCTAAATAAGTCTCTAATCAGGGACTCTGCCTTCTGTTTTACCTCATCATTACTTGTGCCCACCGGGTGTCCCTGGTCTAAATAAGTCCCTAATCAGGGACTTTGCCTTCTGTTCTACCTCATCATTACTTGTGCCCACCGGGTGTCCCTGGTCTCAATAAGTCTCTAATCAGGGACTTTGCCTTCTGTTTTACCTCATCATTACTTGTGCCCACCGGGTGTCCCTGGTCTAAATAAGTCTCTAATCAGGGACT
>JACXGJ010006576.1:5563-33805 GCA_016801105.1 Esox niger | reverse complement strand
TGGAGAAGCTGCATTTAGCAGTTATGCTGTACACAACTGGAATAAACTACCCGAAGATCTTAGACGTTCACCAAATGTGTCCATTTTTAAATCCAGGCTAAAAACACTATTCTTTGCACGTGCCTATGACTAAGCTCTTAAACGCAACCCCACTGTGAGCCTGTTTTTATAACAGTTAACGGTCTAGTATTACAGTTTTAGCTAATTTGTTTTATATTCTATATCTATAACGTCTATTTTATTATTCTGTGTTATAGTTCTTCTAGCTTTCTGTTTTATATTTTATCTCAATTCCATTATCCTATGTTTTATTATTTATGCTGTTTTTATATTTCTCTTCTTAATTTATTGTGTTATTAAATGTATAACATGCTATATTTTACCAATTGTAATGAAAGTTCTGGTGCTATCAGAGGAATAACCTCTGTGTAAACTGTTTTTGATTTTATTGTATTATTTCTATTTTCACTGTAAAGCACATTGAATTGCTTCTATGTATGAATTGTGCTATATAAATAAACTTGCTTGCTTACTAGTAGCTTGTAACTAGTGTAGTAAGTGTGAATGAATAAATATGATAATGCTAGTAGATAGTTGCCAGCTTTTCCTATTGCCTCTACCATTTACCTAAATGTTGTTTTCTTAATTAAAAGCTGGTGTCAGATGGCGTAAATGCTGCATGCTAAGTGCATCCTGGGTAATTACCCAGAATTCTCATGACCTAATGGGTTCTTTAATGTTTGCAGCAGACTGTTCAATTAGAACTTAACAGCATTCTAATTAGTACTAACCAATTTAGAACCATTCTGCTCTACAAACTTTCCAATTGCTGCTGAAGGTCTCCGTTAATGCCATGAATTATGAGCGGTAAACATTTGGAATGCAAGATGTATTAGCCGTAAGATGTCTACATATGCAAAAAAGCTAAATACATCACATCAAATTAGTAACTTGTTGGACCACAATTAGAAACACAGTTGGAATGAAGTGTGTTATTCATCAATGTTTCTGGTCCTTCCTAGATGCAAGATCATGGCAACCTTAAGTGAATTATTCAGAACCACTATATTTGACACTGAATCTGTCATTCAGTTAGCCTCTACACGTGCTACTAGGATTCTCCTGTAGCACCACAGCAGAACATTTCATCCGGTTGCTGGAAGTTGAAGAAAAACAGAAGAAAATCATAATGCACAAAGCAACAGAGTTCCGTCCTCATTTGTCCCTCTTTTCTTCATAACCCGGTGTTGTGCTGGAGGGGTAATTATCAGGAAGACAAGCTGTGTAGTGGTTCCAAGCACCTAGCATGAACACATTTTAGTTGTGGCCTAATGCCCCTGATGCTGGGATGGTCTTATTCTTAAACTATCCTCTCTGCTTGTGTGCCTGTCTCTCTGTCTGCCTCTCACCAGCATGTTGTCTGTCTTCCTTCAGCTTCATGTTTTCTGTCTGTCTGTCTGTTATACTCCCACCAGCCTCTCACCGAAGTGGCACCAATCAGACCCACTAATACATAATGGATGAGAAGGATGAGTGTGCCAAAGAGCCTGTTGGCAACGTATGAGAGGGAGGCTGTTGAGCTCAATACAGATGTGGTCGAGACAGACCAGATGATCATATATAATGGTAGAGACAGACCAGATGATCATATATAATGGTAGAGACAGACCAGATGATGATCTATAATGGTAGAGACAGACCAGACGATCTATAATGTAAGAAACAGACCAGATGATGATCTATTATGGTAGAGACAGACCAGATGATGATCTATAATGGTAGAGACAGACCAGATGATGATCTATAATGGTAGAGACAGACCAGATGATGATCTATAATGGTAGAGACAGACCAGATGATGATCTATAATGGTAGAGACAGACCAGATGATGATCTATAATGGTAGAGACAGACCAGATGATGATCTATAATGGTAGAGACAGACATTTTATGCTAATAGTAAAGTAAAAATCATACATTTTGCACCTTTATGGTTTGGGTTAAGGTTAGATTAAGTAATAATGGTTAAGGTTGGGGGCATTGATAAATGTTATGTTTTGGGTCAATGTTTGACCAGATCATACTGGGGAACTTTAGGGAATGGGGGTTTAGGGTAAAGGTTGGGGTCAGTGATAAAGTGTAGGTTTAGGGTAAGTGTTGGACCAGACCATATGGGGAGATTTAGGGGATAGGGGTTTAGGGTTAAAGTCTGGGTCAGTGATGAGGGATACGTTTAGGGTCAGTGTTTGTCAAGACCATATAGGGGAGATTTAGGGGATAGGGGTTTAGGGTTAAAGTCTGGGTCAGTGATAAGGGATAAGTTTAGGGTCAGTGTTTGACAAGACCATATAGGGGATCTTTAGGGGATGGGGGTTTAGGGTTAAAGTCTGGGTCAGTGATAAGGGTTAAGTTTAGGGTCAGTGTTTGACCAGACCATATAGGGGAGCTTTAGGGAATGCAGCAGCAGTCTGAAATTCTTCTGGATGTGGAGCAACACATGAAGGGGGAAGAGATTAAGAGAAGAAAGTAGACCAAACAAGGAATGGAGTGCGGGAAAGCAGAGGAGAGGAGTGGAGTATGGGAAATCAGAGGAGGAGATGGGCATAGCAGAGGAAGAGCCCAGAGGGGGAGATGGGCATAGCAGAGGAAGAGCCCAGAGGGGGAGATGGGAATAGCAGAGGAAGAGCCCAGAGAGGGAGATGGGAATAGCAGAGGAAGGGCCCAGAGGGGGAGATGGGAATAGCAGAGGAAGAGCCCATATGGGGAGATGGGAATAGCAGACAAAGAGCCCAGAGAGGGAGATGGGAATAGCAGAGGAAGAGCCCAGAGGGGGAGATGGGAATAGCAGAGGAAGAGCCCAGAGGAAAGATGGGAATAGCAGAGGAAGAGCCCAGAGGGGGAGATGGGAATAGCAGAGGAAGAGCCCAGAGAGGGAGATGGGAATAGCAGAGGAAGAGCCCAGAGGGGGAGATGGAATAGCAGAGTGGAAGGGTGCAACACTCCACACCTCCATTCATCCAGATAATATGATGAAATTTGAGCAGTCTGCAGATTTTGAGAGTAGAGCCAGACAACAAGCATACATTTGTTAAAAATCTTATCCTTGACTGCCCTAAATGGAGGGTACAATTCTCTGAACAAGGGATTTGACATTCTTAAAGGGGGAGACAATATTTTGCATGATGCTCTGAACAGGGGGCACGATGCTCTGAACAGGGGGGTAAGATGCTCTGAACAGGGGACAAGATGCTCTGAACAGGGGGCAAGATGCTCTGAACAGGGGGCAAGATGCTCTGAACAGGGGGCAAGGTGCTCTGAACAGGTGGCAAGATGTTCTGAAAAGGTAGTAAGAAGCTCAGAATGTGGGTTCATATGTTTGATACGATGTTCTGAATGTGGGTTAAGATGTTTGGAACAATGTTCTGAATGTGGGTTAAGATGTTTGGAACAATGTTCTGAATGTGGGTTAAGATGTTTGATGTAGACTTTTCTCATCTGGATTCCTGCCTGTTGCCTGCTCCACCCATCTCCAGTTATAGAGCAGTTATACAGAAGTGACAGTGGAGTGACCACACTGATAGAGGAGTGATATAACACTGATAGAGGAGTGATATAACACTGATAGAGGAGTGATATAACATTGGTAGAGGAATGATATAACACTGATAGAGGAGTGATATAACACTGATAGAGGAGTGATATAACACTGATAGAGGAGTGATATAACACTGGTAGAGGAGTGATATAACACTGATAGAGGAGTGATATAACATTGGTAGAGGAGTGATATAACACTGATAGAGGAGTGATATAACACTGATAGAGGAGTGATATTACACTGATAAAGGAGTGACATAACCCTCAGAGAAGTGATATAACAGTGGTAGAAGAGTGATACAACACTGATAAAGGAGGGATATAACCCTCAGAGAAGTGATGTAACAGTGGTAGAAGAGTGATACAACAGGAAGAAAGGATTGATGAAACAGTGATAGATGAGTGATAAAGGAACTGACAACTCCTCTAACTACT
The DNA here is from genome assembly GCA_016801105.1 of Esox niger. Lineage (NCBI taxonomy): Eukaryota > Metazoa > Chordata > Actinopteri > Esociformes > Esocidae > Esox > Esox niger. The sequence continues at coordinate 29,773 of JACXGJ010006576.1, read as the reverse complement.
GTATCGCATCATATCCCTTGGAAAGACATATCCTTCTGGACTCACCCAGCCAAAAGGACATAGGTTACTTGTCAAAGGTAGTGATCTAAATAAATGATCTGGGACCCATACATTTTCGCACCACTATGCTGAAAGTAAAAACACAATATTTGAATGTCAGTGGGCGAGGCAGAAGGTGAAGCTGGTAAAAGCAAACACTTAGCATTGAGACTCAGTCTATTGGGTAACACATGTGTTGTTCAGATCAATGTTTGAACTGAAGCTGCAGCTCTAACAGTAGGAATAGTGGTTTCATTGAATCTATTCAGTGCTGTTTGATATTCAGTTGGTGTACGACAATCCTATTCCTACAGTAATCACTTCTCGTGACTTTTCCATTTTGTGAATCCCACAGACCAGAATTCAAATGGAACAAATGATAGTGAGGCCAAAGATCAGAGTTAGTCAGATATAGAATCACCTCCCCTGGCAGCTATCAGACTGATACCATCTGTACTACTGAATGTTGATTTGTCTGAGATGTTTTCCTCACTGCCATTAGCATTTCAAGGAGATTTAAAGGGGTCAATTTAATACATATTTGTATCAAAATAGAATGTAATATTAAACACAGCTTTTTATTCAGGGGTTGACATATAACAGACACCAAGAGAATGAATGTCAGAAAAAAAAGAGTTGTATTTTCTCCAACATTCCTTACTTCTGACTGCAGGAACGCTTGATGCTTCAGTAAGCAAATGGTTGCAGTGGAGGTAATTTTCTCGTCCCAAATGACATCATATTGCCTAAATACTGCACTAGTTAGTCAAACCTATTGCACTATACAGGGAATAGGGTGCCATTTAGGATGCACATAATAGTCTTTTGACTTATGAATGAATGACATAACTCCTGTGAAATAAGCATGGGTCGATGTACAAGAGGAGGAGATGGGGATATACATCATTTGTCATCAAAAAGTGACACATCATAACACAGACATACACTGATGTGATGTCATCAAACAGAGAACCATTGACGTGATGTCATCATGTAATCACACCAAGAGATAATGATGTGATATCATCAAATAAAGAAAAGCAGTTGTTTATAATTGGGAATAAATGATTGGCTGTCTGTCATGGGTTGGCTGTTGTTAATGGTTGTAATTTAGGGGCCATCTCTGAAACCTGGTTGGTTGTCCTGCATCTGCAAGTGACCTCTGACTGTCTGACTGAGTAGAACTGGTAAAAGAGGACAGCTCTTACTGGCTGGCTGGGTAGAACTGACAAAAGAGGACGGCTCTTACTGGCTGGCTGGGTAGAATTGATAAAAGAGGACAGCTCTAACTGGCTGGCTGGGTAGAACTGACAAAAGAGAACAGCTCTTACTGGCTGACTGCGTAGAACTGATAAAAGAGGACAGCTCTTACTGGCTGGCTGGGTAGAATTGATAAAAGAGAACAGCTCTTACTGGCTGACTGCGTAGAACTGATAAAAGAGGACAACTCTTACTGGCTGGCTGGTTTGAACTAATGCCAGTATTACTTGGCTTAACAGGGACAAGAATAATGTTGAAGCAGAACCTGACACAGAACTTCTCCCCAATTTCAGCATTGCCTCATGGCAGCAACCCCCAGAGGACTCAAAGAAGAGATGTTTTTTTCCAATACCCATCCAATACTGTTCTGGTCTCATTATGTTGCCTTGCTCAACCAGGGGGTCTATACAGTTGTGCTCAAAAGTTAGCATACCCTTGGAGAATTGGTAAAATATGTATCATTTGAAGACAAATAACATTTATAAATTGCTCCAGTCCGGTTTCAGACCCCATCATAGTACTGAGACTGCACTTGTGAAGGTAACAAATGACCTTCTAATGGCCTCAGACAAAGGTTCTGCATCCAACCTGTTGCTTTCTGTTCTTAGTGCTCCTTTTGACACTATTGATCACTCCCTTCTCTTAGAGAGACTGGAAACTCATATTGGGCTGTGGGAATGTTCTAGCCTGGTTTAAATCTTATTTATCTGAAAGACAGCAGCTCGTATGTATGGATGGCATGTCCTCTTATAAATCAAAGATATGCTTTGGTGTTCCTCAGGGATCTATTTTGGGCCTGTTATTGTTATGTTTTATGGAGAAAAAAAATGAGACCAGTGCAAATTAAACGCATCTGTTCCTCATTCCGTATCAACTGTTTTGGTTCCGGAGCTGTATACTTCCTGTGGGTACTGTCATCCGAAAGCACAGTATACATTTTCACTGCTATGTTATATGTTATATATACATTTTCACTGCACAGTTATATATTTCCATGAAGCATGGACAAGCCCCATAATTAGCTGCTTTGGAAGCATGTGTTTCAAATATTAAAAAGTGGATGACAGAGAACTTCTTGCTTTTAACTCAAGAAAAACTGAAATGCTTGTTTTGCGACCTAAGAAACAAAGAGTTTTGTTGGCAGATATCACATTGAAACTCGATGGTTGTATAATCGTATCCAGAAAACTGTATCCAAGAAACATCTGCGTCACCCTCGACCCTGACCTCTCCTTTGATCAACATATATCACAAGAGTTGGTTATTTTCATTTTCGGAACATTGCAAAAATCTGAAACTTTCTATCAAAAACTGATGCAGAAAAATGAATCTACGCTTTTGATACTTCTAGATTAGAATACTGCAATGCCCTTCTTTCTGGTTACACTGATAAATCAATAAATAAACTTAAATTAGTGCTGTTAGAATCTTAACCAGAACCAAAAAAAATGAATCCACTACTCCAGTACTAGCCTCTTTACTGGAGTTTATTGTTAACTCCAAATTACCTCGCTCAAATGATCCAGCCGCACACATAACCTTAGATCGCAAGATTGTACCTAGAATTTCTAAACTAACAGCTGGAGGCAACACTTTCTCTCATAGAGCTCCACTACTGTGAAATGATTTGCCAATTAAGGATAGAAATGTAGACACAGTGCAAACTTTCAAGTGTCTACTAAAGATTCATCTCTACAGTCTGGTCTATGATTAAGTGTTTGGCCCAGGGGCGAGAAGGTGATTGGAATGGCTTGATACTGTCCACCCTTGCTGTCTTGCCAGGTGGGCCCACATTCAGGATGATTGCGGTTGGTGGGCGTCCCTTTGGTTGATGCTCGGCAATGTGGGTGGATTGATTTCCTGCCTGTTGCCTCCTCCGGATAGGGCCACAGTGTCACTGCACCCTAGGTTTAACTCAGCCCCAAGGTTTAACGCAGCAATATTATTGTGCTGGTGGAGTAGGGTCTAAATTGTCCCTGTTTTCTGTCATTTCAAACTTAAGAGGACATGAGGTCTTAACCCACACCTGTGGAGTACCAGGCTTGACTCGTTGTGGTCCCTGTCCAAAGTCCTCCTGGTTGTGTTGCAGATCAAGACGATACCTGACGATTTCAGCTGCCACTCTGCTGACCCCGCCCCCGGGTTCTCCCTGTCCTTGTCCATCTGGTCATGCTTCTCACCTGGACTAGGTTTCTATAGACTCTGGGCTTAGCCCACATGCATTTATTAATAATTGCAACTTGTACACTTTATATGTCCACCCATCACAGCCAGAAGAGGACAGGTCACTCCTCTGAGCCTGGTACCTCTCTAGGTGTTGGTCTTCTTAGGGAGATTTTCCTAGCCACTGATATTCAACACTGTGTGACGGTGATTTGACGGACAGCTCCGTCATTGGCCGTTTTTCCCAGTTTTCCGTGGCTCACGAACACATCCCGGACTTGTCATGTGTCTTGTCTCCAATCATTACTCACACCAGGTCCCAATTTCCTCATTAGTATGTGTTTAACTGTTGCTCCTCAGCTCCCCTCATTTGTCAGTCATTGTTGCTTGTCGCCACGTGTGTCATGTTAGTGGTGAGTATCGTTTTTGTAAAAACCTTTGTTTTCTTTCAGTTCGTTTAAGTGCTCAGTGTTTTATTTTCAATAATAAAGAATCACATCGACTGCCACTCAGCCAGCGACTGGTTCCTCTCCATTACACAACCTGTGATACACAGCTGTTTGTGCCTTGGGGTTTCAGGCTAGCTAATGCTAACCCCCCATCGGCCATCACTACCCAGCCACTTCCTTACTAATGCAAGGTCACTGGCAATCAAAATGGATGAAATACAACTTAGAATCAACTCACAAAAAAGGATCATGAATTGCAGCATCATGGTTTTCTCAGAAATGTGGCTTAATAACAACATACAACAATGTTATTGGGCTGGAAGGACATGTTGTCTTCATAGCTAACCATTTGATATAAATTCTTCTCGTGAAGACATGACATCTCTAACCATTTTAAAGCAATTCTTATAATGAAGGTATGACATCTAACCATTTGATATCAATTCTTCTCATGAAGACATGACATCTCTACCCATTTGCTTTAGGGGTATGTGGTTAGATGTTCTGCAGTTACACAGGTTTCACTGTTGTTAAGAATAATTATAGAGTAGGCAGACTGTGTGTTTTGCAAGGTGTCCCTCTGCTAGGTTCTAGTCACATGACTGTCTGCTAGGTTCTAGCCACATGACTCTACTAGGTTCTAGCCACATGACTCTGCTAGGTTCTAGCCACATGACTCTCTGCTAGGTTCTAACCACATGACCCTCTGCTAGGTTCTAGCCACATGACCCTCTGCTAGGTTCTAGCCACATGACCCTCTGCTAGGTTCTAGTCACATGACTCTCTGCTAGGTTCTAGTCACATGACTCTCTGCTAGGTTCTAGTCACATGACTCTCTGCTAGGTTCTAGCCACATGACTCTCTGCTAGGTTCTAGTCACATGACTCTCTGCTAGGTTAACTAGCCACATGCAGCCATGTTTTACTGGGATAAAGACATGTATTCCATTTTCTTGTAACATTTTAAATAAGCAAAATTTGCAAAAGTTGTCCACTGGCAAGTCAAGAAGAGACACGCGTATATGTGATGTGATCAGAACAGAACATATCATCAACTCTGTTTTGGGGTGTTTGTGTGTATGTGTGTTTGTGCATGTCTGCGTTTATGTGTGTTTGGGTGTGTGTGTTTATGTGTGTTTGGGTGTGTGTGTTTGGGTGTGTCTCTTACCTTTCTTGTCCCCAAAGAACAGTGTCTGCTGTGTCGGGTTGGACCACTGGAGGGAAGTGTTGTCATTGTATTCCACTCGGCAGGTCATGTTGACCGTGCCCCCCTCGGTCACTGTCATATTCTGGGTCAAGGGGAACTGGCCTGATGACCCTGCAGAACAGAGAGAAGACCACTTTCTTAGATCGATTTACCACAGAATCTGTCTTCCACTTCTCCAAACACAAGGCCCATATCACAGCCAGTACAGAGGGGCTACTAACAGACAAGCGAGAGGAGAGCAATCTGACATCATTGTCATAATGTTGAATCATGTCTAGGTTTTATGTGACAGCTCACTTATTGAAAATATATACATTTTAAGTTATGATCATATTTTCTCTCCTGCAGCCAGAATAATACCAATGATATAAACGTTTTTAAATAATTGTTAATCAGGAGATTGAACTAAATTCTCAGATCAAGGCTAGCTTTGCAATTTCAGCCTATACTAATCCAGGCGATAGGACTGAGGCTTGCATTGTTGTGATACCATGTGACTGATGATGTCCGAAGCCTCGTTCAATCAAGTGCTTTTTCCAAAGCCTCTTGTAAAATGCAGACTTCTATGGTTGTTGGGTGCCTGAAACGTTCAAACACCAACCTCTATTGGTCACCGTATATAGTAATACATTTTTTAAAGTTTTGAAAAGTCAACATTGTAAGTCCAGTAATGGAGCAGCTGATAGCGTCACTGCGAGATCGAATCCAGATGGTCTTCACCTGTTTGTGAGCAAATTATACCGTTCAATGTTGTTTAAATCATTTTTATTATTTAGTGAACCCCATGACACACTTGCCTTAATAATACAAAACATTAGAACGGATGCACATCTGAAAGACGCTAGCTGGAAAGGCAAGAAGAATGTGGAATACAAACCAGGCATCCAAATACACCTTCACAAATAGCATGTCTAACCACTGCACCATGTGGTCATGTAGCATACCACAGAAAAGACATCTGAGTTAACCTTCAACATGAGATATTTATTCCTGATGACCAGCAGGTGACACCACTGCAACGTGAGTTCAGAAGCCTTGAGATAATGAACCGTTTATCAGCCCAGTTTGACGAAAGCCCAGAATGCTTCAGAAAGCCTTGATTTACCATCATTATATCGGACACTGGAAACTTGATTCCCATTGATCCAGTATTTCATAATATTGGATAATGAACTCCAGTATTGTCTCATATCTTTCCAGGACACAGTATGGATACATAGTCCGGGTCATGAGGCAGGTGTGAAGTTGATTGGATGAGTGGAGTTGTGTGAGAAGGCTGGGACTGCAAGGTTGCAGACTGGTGGTTAGTATACCTGCGGATTAGAATATATGATACAGCTACAGTCTTTACACAAATGGTATGTACACCGCACACAGCCCATTCATTTTGACCAGAACCCATGGGCCCATTTGGAGAGCAGGGGCACCATTTCGAAGTACATCCATTGTACCTCACCCTGACAGGTGCTCTGACAGGTTATACTGAAGGTGGGATCTATTTGAAAGATGTTGTTGTTGTTACTGTTGTAGTCAGGTTAACTTAATAGCACTCTCTGAGGAACTGTGAGCAAACTAACAACAATGCCAGTGTTCATATTTCAGAGAAATGTCATTCTGCTCTGTCCTCTGTGAGCCATACAGCCACAACCTCTCAGCCAATTAAAATCCAGATTCACAGCCTGACTGATTCCCTCCAAAGGGTGTCTTTTGCAGAGCATCAGCAGAAAGTTAACAGCTAATACATTACCAAGACCAACATTCTCTGTCCTATTCCTTTCCCCCTCCTCTCCGCACAGCACCCCAAACCCTGCACCCCCTTGTTGCTTCTAGGGTTTTAATTGGTGCTGTTACTAATTACCCCTCATCCTGTTCAGTCTTGGAGGATCCACAGCTGCTGCTGGGTGGTAAATTGACACATAATCCCCGACACTGTGGGCATTCGATCCGAGTGGCTGCCTTACCCACAACCCTCCACTTCCCCCTCTCCATCTCCACAGCCTCCACAGCACCACCAGGACAACCAAACGAGCTCTAATCACCCCAGCCTTGCTGGATTTTACCTTCTTATTTCACATTTGTACTTGTCGTCTCCGCAAAGTCCCCTAATTGCATTCCAGAGGCATTTATATCCCCAGTGTGTTTTATTGAACTCTGCCAGACGGAGGATAGGAGAAGAATGCCTCTAAAACCGATACTCTTGTGCACATAGGCACCTACGAGAGAACATGGAAGAGACAGAGAGAGAGAGAGAAAGTGAGAAAGTGAAAGAGGGAGAGGGACTGAAAGAGGGAGAGTGGAAGAGGGAGAGAGATGGTGTGGTGGAGAGTGAGAAAAAGAAAATGATTAAGAGGACAGACAGAGAAGGAAAGGAAGGTTAAAGATAAAGAGGCATAGAGGCCAGCTACTGTGCCTCAATGACCAGCACCCAAAATAAACCACTTCAGTACTTTGGCACAGGAAATAACACTACTGTAACCCTCTCTTAACAGACCGACAACAGTCGGGACACAAGCATTTGTTTCATGTCACTCAGTCAGACGCTTCACAATGTATTTTCTTTAAGAGGTTGATGGAACACAGTTAAAAACTGATCTAACAAAGTTGCTATACTTATAATCTCCATGGATTCATTCATTGTAACATAACATTGTAAAATACGGTTAACTGACTGAGATATGTTTGATTGTGGGAAAAAGTGAACACTCCACAGTTAATTCAGTCTGTATAAACTGGTAGAATAATCCCCATATCCCCGATTGGTTCTGGTGAAAGGTAGTTTACTACATAGACAACAGAATAGCCCTGCTCTCTGCCATCCGTCTCTCTGTGTAGCAGGTCTTGGCTCTACACACCACAGTGTTCTGTAGGAAAGGTGACATTGTCCTCACCTCTCCTTCCCTCCTAGGTACGACCTCACCATCACTACGGTAACACTTGCGCACACTGAGAGAGCAGCTGTCTGCCTCATTAGGGCCCAGGTCACCTGGGGTTCACAGGGCATGCTGGGAAAGACAGAGGTCCCTGCTATGACCTTCTACTTCCCACTGGGAGTGTGGGAAGAGGGAGGATGGGAGGAAGACAGGCAGGAGTGGGGGAAAAAGGGGAATAAGGTGGGTGGGGACTAGCCCTGCTATTCAGTAGCTATCGGTTTAAGCAGTAGAATAGGTTAATATCAGTAGTAGTTAGGGGGAGTTAGTGGGAGGTGTTATTATCAGAAGTGGAAAGAGTTACAATCAATTGTGGACCGGCTTCAGCAGTGAAAGCAGTTAATTTCAGTAATTGGAAGAATTATTATCAGTAATGGGAGGAGTTATTATCAGTCACAGGAGGAGTTATTATCAGTCATGGGAGGAGTTATTATCAGTAATGAGAGGAAATGTATTAATTTTATTTTCTGTGCAAATCAGTCATTAATGTCATCCAGGTCGATGGTGAATTCCGTCATTATTAATGTAAACCAAGTCAATGGTAAATACTGTCATTAACAATGTCAACCAAGTCAATGGTGAATAACGTCATTATTAATGTAAACCAAGTCGATGGTAAATACTGTCATTAACAATGTCAACCAAGTCAATGGTGAATAACGTCATTATTAATGTAAACCAAGTCGATGGTAAATACTGTCATTAACAATGTCAACCAAGTCAATGGTGAATACCGTCATTATTAATGTCAACAAAGTCAGTGGTGAATACTGTCATTAATAATGTCAACCAAGTCAATGGTGAATTCTGTCATTAAATGTCAACCAAGTCAATGGTGAATACTGTCATTAATAGCATCATTTCTGTACCGCCTCTAGTTTTTTAAATTATATTTCTAATGCAAAATGTCACACTCATCCTCACACACAAAAAATAGACACAAAATACAGTCAGACAAACACAATACTATGTAAGTGGTACGTTGTCCCTTGCTTTTGGAAGATGTGAGGGTCCACGCTCCAGGAAAAACGCAAAAACAACTGGCCCGTGGGCTGGTGTACCAGTCTCCAGAGAGACTGTAACAATGTGTCCAGTTGGAAAACCAGTGGATTTGCCTGAGTGACACTGGATCACCTCCCAGTACCTGGAAACACCACATGTTCTGGTCTAGTCATTGTGCTGTTGGTTCAGCACAGATCCTGTTTCTGGGTTACGTACAAATGTACCTCGGGTGTGTAAATTGTGGATTGTGATAAGATGCACGACTGTGCCTTTCAGGATAGAAATATTAATAGTCAGGGGAGGAGTTATTATAAGTAATGGGAGGAGTTATTATCAGTAATGAGAGGAAATATTAACAGTCATGGGAGGAGTTAGTAATAATAATGGGAGGAGTTATTATCAGTATTGATAGGAAATATGAACAATCATGGGAGGAGTTAGAATTGGCAATGAGAGGAAATATAAACAGTGATGGGAGGAGTTAGCATTAGTAATGGGAGGAGTTATTAGTAATGGGAGCAGTTGTCAGTAATGGGAGGAATTGTAATCAGTAATGGGAGGAGTTCAATCAATCAATCAAATGTATTTTATAAAGCCCTTTTTACATCAGCAGTTGTCACAAAGTGCTTTCACAAAACACCCGGCCTTAAACCCCAGGGAGCAAACAACAATAGTGATGAACTTCAGTGGCTAGGAAAAACTCTCTAAGAGGGCCACATTAAGGAAGAAACCTAGAGAGGAACCAGGCTCACAGGGGTGACCAGTCCTCTTCTGGCTGTGCCGGGTGAACATATTTTTCAATGCATGTGGGCTAAGCCCAGAGTTGATCTAAACCTAGTCCAGATCGGAGGCATAACCAGATGGACAAAGACAGGGACAGATGGGGGAGGGGGGGTCAGCAGAGTGGCAGCTGAAATCGAGTTAAGCCTGGTACTCTGCAGGTGTGGGTTAAGACCTCTTGTCCTCCTAAGTTTAAAACGGCAGAAAACAGGGAACATTTTAGATCTACAGGGATTTATAGTGAAGGAGAACTGACCCTACTCCCCCGGCACAATAATATAGCAGCGTAAGACATTGTGGCTGAGACGGGGGTCTAGTGACACTGTGGCCCTATCCGGAGGAGGCCCCAGACAGGGCCCCACAGGCAGGAAATCAGTCCACCCACATTGCCAAGCATCAACCAAAGGGACACCCACCAACCGCAATCATCCTGAATGAGGGCCAAGTATTGCCAGCAGGGCACAGCCCAATTGCACAAGTGCGCAACAGAGAGACAACAACAAGACCGTGACTCAGCCCTCGGATGGCACTGGAGGGTGGGCATCACTGTGGCAATGAGAGCCCACCTGGCAAGACAGCAAGGATAGACAGTATCTGGCCTTTCTGGTTACCTTCTCGCCCGTGGGCCAGACTACACTTAATCATAGACCAGGCTGAGGAGATGAGTCTTCAGTAGACACTTGAAGGTTTGCACTGAGTCTGCATTTCTATCATTCCAAAGTCGTGGAGCTCTATGAGAAAGCCCTGCCTCCGGCTGTTTAGAAATTCTAGGTACAGTTAAAAGGCCTGCATCTTGCGATCTTAGGTTATGTGCAGGTATGTATGGCTGGATCATTTCAGCAAGATAAGTAGGAGGAAGTCCATTAATTGATTTATAGATTAACAATAAAACCTTAAAATCAGCCCTAACCGTAACAGGAAGCCAGTGTAAAGATACTAGTACTGGGGTAATGTGTTCAATTTTTGTTGTTCAGGTTAGGATTCTAGCAGCAGTGTGCAGCACTAATTGAAGTTTATTTATTGATTTATCAGGGTAACCGGAAAAAAGAGTATTGCAGTTATCTAATCTTGATGTAACAAAAGCATGGATTTGTTTTTTCTGCATCAGTTTTTGTTAGAAAGTTTCTGATTTTTGCAATGTTTTGAAGATGAAAACAAGCAACTCATAATATATTTTATATGTCCATCAAAGGAGAGGTCAGGGTCGAGGGTTACGCCAAGATTTCTTACCGTTTTTTGGGATACGACCATGCAGCCATCGAGGTTCACAGTGAAATCTGCCAATAATTTTCTTGAGTTTAAAAGCAGGAAGTTCTCTGTCATCCACTTCCTAATTTCTGAAACACATGCTTCCAAAATAGCTAATTTTGGGGTTTCTCCATGCTTCATCGAAATATATAACTGTGTGTCATCAGCATAGCAGTAAAAATGTACATTGTGATTTTGGACTACATCTCCAAGAGGCAGCATATACAGTGAGAACAATGAAGGGCCCAGGACCGTGCCTTGAGGAACACCAAAACACACTTTTGTGCTGTCCGAGGATATACCGTTCACACATTCGAACTGATATCTTTCAGATGAATAAGATTTAAACCAGGCAAGAACATTCCCACGTAACCCAATATGGGTTTCCAGTCTCTCTACGAGAAGGGAGCGATCAATAGTGTCAAAAGCAGCACTAAGATCAAGAAGCAACAAGACGGAAGCGTTACCTTTGTCTGAGGCCATTAGAAGGTCATTTGTTACCTTCACAAGTGCAGTCTCAGTACTATGATGGTGTCTGAAACCGGACAGGAGCATTTCATAAGTGTTATTTGTCTTCAGGAAAGTGTTCAGTTGTTGGGAAACACATTTTTCTAAGATTTTTGAGAGGAATGGGAGGTTTGATATTGGCCTATAACTGTTTAAGGTGTCTGGATCCAGATTGGATTTTTTAAAAAGAGGCTTAATTTCAGCTATTTTTTGTGAGTTTGGCACACATCCAGAGGAAAGGAAGCAATTTCTTATGTTCAACATTGGCTGACCTAGCACCGAAAATAGCTCCTTAAGCAATTTAGTTGGAATTGGGTCTAGTTGACTATTTGTGGGTTTAGAACTCATCACAAATTTACTGAATGTGTCGAGCGATACGGCATCAAAAAGTTCCAGAGTCCCCTTTGACAACTGGTCAGGGAGGTTCAGGACATTCTCAGGACAACTGAGATTTGGGGGACTCTAATTAATTGAGGAGTCAGTCATTTGTTTTCTAATGGTGAGAACCCCCCCCCTTGGTTGTTCCTGGTCTTGCGGTCGGGAGCCCGCGCCTTGTGACGGGGGTACTGTCACGTCCTGGCTATGCCCCTTGCCATCTTCGCACTGGCTGGGGCCATAGTCAGGACGTGGCCAGAAGAGATGCCTATAGGCACCTCTATGTGCTTGGGTCTCCCCAATTGGAGGCAGGTGTTGGTTGTTGCCTCCAATTGGGGAACCTATTTAAGTTGGCTGTTGGATCACAGGTGTGTGGTTCATTTTTGGTTTGTCAGCCGAAGGCTATGCGACCCAGTCATTAGTTCTGCTTTAAGTTTGTTTGTTTGTTTCACCATTAAACATGGAGAACCAAAACCCTTTTGCCTCTGCCTTTCTGTCCTGGAAACAGCTACATGACACAGCTAAAGTGAAGACCCACTTCACTTGTTGAGTGTTGCTTTTTAGTTAACTTTGCAACTCTATCAAATAATTTGTTTATTGTTTTTGTTCACCTCAATCAGGTTGGAGAAATATGCTGATCAAGCAGATGTCAGTGCTTTTCAGTATTTAAGTTTGCAGTCTATCCAGGCTAGTCTAAATACTTCCAACCTGGTGGAGCGCCACTTTCACTCCAATTTTCTGGAGGCTTGCTTTAGTGTTCTAGTATTTTTTGTATACCAGGGAGCAAGTGTCTTGTTCCGTAGCTCTTTTGTTTTAAGTGGTGCAACCGTATCTAAGGTATTTCAAAGTGTTGAGTTAAGATCCTGGATTAGATCGTTTGCGGATTTATTTTCTTTGTTACTGATGAGCAAGCTTGGAAGAATATCAAGAAATCTATTTGTAGTCCGAGAATTTATAGTGCAGCTTTTGAAACAAATGTTTTGTGGAGCGAGTGGACTTCTAGTTTTTACAGTAAATGTAATACGACAGTGATCCGATATTCCAGGATTTACAGGGGAAATTATTAGATCCAAAATATCTATTTCTCATGACAGGACTAAATCTAAAGTATGATTGTGGCTGTGCGTTGGACCTGAGACATGTTGGATAGAACTCATTGAGTCAATTATGGCTTCAAAGGCTTTTTGAAGAGGGTCGTTTGACTTTGACATATGGATATTGAAATCGCCAAAAATTAGAATACTATCCGCCATGACTACAAGGTCAGACAAGAATTCTGGAAACTCATTGATGAACACTGTATATGGCCTGAGCGGCCTGTAAATAGTGGCTATTAAAAATCATTTATCAGTCTGGTTAACTTTCATGAGCAAGACTTCAAATGAATGAAAACCAGTGATGTATTTAAGAGTACATTTATGTTTACTGTCATAGATATTAGCAACACCCCCTCCTTTTCGGGATGCACGGGGGATATGATTACTAATATAGCCAGGAGGAGGCCTCATTTAGGGCAATAAATTCATCAGGCTTCAGCCATGTTTCACATAATCCAATAACATCAAGTTTATGATCAGAGATCAATTCATTTACTGCAACTGCCTTTGGAGCAAGGGACCTAACATTTAGGAGTCCCATTTTGAGATACGAGTCAATATAGTCATTCTTATTTGTGACCGAGGTGGAGGAAGGTTTTATCTTAATAAGGTTGCTATTCTTAGCGCTTCCTTGTTTAATGTTTCTCAGCCTGGAACGAGTCACAGTCGCAATATGCAACGCTGTACTAACTACTCTGCTATGCTATTGGCAGACTCCACTATGCTAGCAGGCTGGCTAACAGCCTGCAGCCTGTCCTGCACCTTATCTCATGGTGAAGCTAGAGGACTGAGTCTCCTGTCAATGTTCCTATATAAAAGAAGAGCACCACTCCAGCTAGGATGAAGTCAGTCGCTCCTCAGCAGATCAGGCTTGACCCTATTTCTGGGCGAGTCCCAAAAAGAGAGCCAGTTATCTACAATCTCTACCTCCTGCGACTAGCAGAACTCCGTTTTCAGCCAGCGATTGAGTTGGGCGAGTCTGCTGTAGAGCTCGTCACTACCCCTAGCTGGGAGGGGGCCAGAGACAATTACTCGATGCCAACACATCTTTCTAGCCAGTTTACACGCTGATTCTATGTTCTGCTTCGTAACATCTGACTGTTTAATCCTAACGTCGTTGGTGCCAGCGTGAATAACAAAATCTCTGTACTCTCTATACATGCCAGTTTTAGACTTCGCTAGCACCAACCCCAGATTTGCTGCTACGTCGGTGGTTCTGCCCCCTGGTAAACAGTGTACGATTGCTGGCTGATTCTTTAGTCTAATACTGCAGGTATTGGAGTCGCCGATGACTAAAGTTTTCCGTTTTTCCGGGCCACCAGTAGAAAACGCCTGTCGATCATTCCCCTCCGAAGACGGCTCGGGTCTTGACTCCGACTCCAGTGGGGAAAACCTGTGGAAAATCTCAGTCGGCTCTAGCAGCGACCCAGGTTTAACTGGTCGATGGCATTTCTTCCCAGTGACTAAGAAAGATATTGCCCGGTTGCGGGAGCTGTGCCAGGGGGCTAACAACACGATAGTTTCTTCCTGGTGGCACAGATGCAGTTTGTCCCATTTCTACACTGACATAATCCTTGCCTGAAATTTGCGTCTGAAGCCGAGCCTCTAACTCCGCTATCTTTAACTGAAGACGACAGTTCTCCTACGTAAAATAGCTACAACAAGTGCAGTGAAAAGGCATAATAATGGTACTTAGCTTCAGGTAGGTAACTGCAAGCAGCGTACAGCACGTCAACAGTCCCAAAATGCACCAAGATGCACTGTGGGAAGACGACAAACCGGTTGAGGGAGTGATGCTCTGGGTAATGTTCTGCTGGAAAACTCTGGAGTTCAACACCTCTGTTTATTTAATAAAGAACACTGGTCTGATTTCTATTTGATTCACCATCAATTGCTAGATCAATTCAGCGAGGGAAGTAGGAGCAAATCTATGTATTACTTTATAGGTTAACAATAAAACCTTAAAATCAATAATGGAAACATTGCTGGAGTAATGTGTCCAAATGGGGGTAAAACATTAATCTCCACCAACAATAATATGAAAAAGTAACCTTAATCTTTTGGATGCAATATATTTAAAGAAGTAAAATTATATTTTGACATTTTATGGAAAGCTTCAATGTCATATGCAACTATTTTCCATTATTTTGGCGGAAAGTTACAGAGATCCTACAACTCCATAATACCACAAGGATCTATATTGAATAATTTGAAAATTATTGTAAATTGTTAGCTTTGCACTGATGGAATTTAGTGCCTTGGACCTGTATGTATTAATGGGCTGAGGAAGAAGCTAGGTAGTAACAGTTGTGCTCAGACGTTGTCATGAGAAAGCAGGCAACACATTTATTTTATTTCTTATGGGATTCACATTCAACTGTAGGTCATCACATAAAGGCACAATCATAAAACAAAACATGGCAACACAGAAAAAATTATCTGACACCTGTTCAAAAGTCTGCATAACCTTAGTTCTTAATACTGTGTATTGTCCCCTTTAGCATCAATTACAGCATGCAGTCTATTATAATAGTTATCTATGAGGCCCTGAATTCTTGCAGGTGGTATAGCTGCCCATTCGTCTTGGCAAAATGCCTCCAGGTCATGTAAAGTCTTTGGTTGTCTTACATGAACCGTACGTTTCAGATCTCCCCAGACCGGCTTGATGACATTAAGGTCAGGAGACAGTGATGGCCACTCCAGAACCTTCTCCTTTTTCTGCTGTAACCACTGGAGCGTCAACTTGGCCTTGTGCTTAGGGTCATTGTTATGCTGGATGGTCCAGAGCTTCCCATGTGCAGTTTTTGTGCAGAAGAATGCAAATTGTCTGCCAGTATTTTCTGATAACATGCTGCATTCATCTTGCCATCATTTCTCACAAGATTCACTGCGTCTTTAGAGCTCACACCCCCCCAAAAGTCCCGCGAGCCGCCACCGTGGGGATGGTATTCTGTTCACTATAGGCCTTGTTGACCCCTCTCCAAACATAGCGCTTGTCACCATAAAGCTCTATTATAGTCTTGTCACTCCAAATGACAGTGTGCCAGAAGCTGTGGGGCGTGTCAAGGTGTTGTTGGACATATTGTAACATGGCTTTTTTTGTGGCATTGGCACTGTAAAGGCTTCTTTCTAGCAACTCAACCATGCAGCTCATTTTTGTTCAAGTATCATCGTATTTTGCTCCTTGAAACAACCACACCGTCTCTTTCTAGAGCAGCCTGTATTTCTCCTGCGGTTGCCTGTGAGTTTTTCTTTGTATCCCAAACAATTCTTCTGGCAGTTTTGGCTGAAACCTTTCTTGGTCTACCTGACCTTGGCTTGGTATCCAGATGTCCCCGGATTTTCCACTTCTTAATAAGTGATTGAATTGTACTGACTGGCATTTCAAGGCTTTGGATTTAGTATCTAGACTGCTCAGAGCATCCACATGAAAGCTAACAAACTCATTGACTATTTAGAAACTAATTGCAATGTAAAAATTCACCTTAAGTTGCCATTTTCACCTGTGTGTCACCTTGTGTGTCTGTAACAAGGCCAAACATTCAAGGGTATTTAAACTTTTGATCTGAGTCATTTTGGTGATTTCTGTCATCATTATGATTAAAAAGGAGCCGGACAACTATGTGATTGTACATGGCTTCATCTCATCACTATACTTAAATAAAATAAAGTCATATTTCCAAACTCAGTTTTTTACAATTTCTGTCAGGGTTTGCAAACTTATAAGCATAACTTATGTAAACTAATCCAGTTCTTGAATTCTATTATTACTACTCTCAGACAGTTCTGAACAGCAGTTGGAAAATGAAATGACAAATGTAAGCCAGTCTAGTCAAAATACCTAACAAACAAAAAAAATCACCATTATCAACATGATCATCGCTACCGTTAGTTCCAGTCAGCTCTTAATATTATACACATCATTACCATTACTATCACTATCACCATCACCATAATCACCATTATCAACATGATCATCGCTACCGTTAGTTCCAGTCAGCTCTTAATATTATACACATCATTACCATTACTATCACTATCACCATCACCATAATCACCATTATCAACATGATCATCACTACCGTTAGTTCCTATCAGCTCTTAATATTATACACATCATTACCATTACTATCACTATCACCATCACCATAATCACCATTATCAACATGATCATCACTACCGTTAGTTCCAGTCAGCTCTTAATATTATTCACATCATTACCATTACTATCACTATCACCATCACCATAATCACCATTATCAACATGATCATCACTACCGTTAGTTCCAGTCAGCTCTTAATATTATACACATCATTACCATTACTATCACTATCACCATCACCATAATCACCATTATCAACATGATCATCACTACCGTTAGTTCCAGTCAGCTCTTAATATTATACACATCATTACCATTACTATCACTATCACCATCACCATAATCACCATTATCAACATGATCATCACTACCGTTAGTTCCTATCAGCTCTTAATATTATACACATCAGCCGGTGTTCAAAGCCTTAATTTTGTCCAAATATCAGCATCCCTATGGACCGTGTCCCAAAGTGATTCACTCATATAGGGATTAGGGCGACATATGTGACACACAACTGGCAGTTATTAAGACATTAGTTTTAATAAGGTTTTAATATGAAAAGATCAGAGAGTTGATCTGAAGAAATTATGTTTAGAGAAGGGAGTCAATCCAAAGAGATTAGGAGTAATAATACAAATTGAATATGAATAACTCTGGTTCAGAAAGGAAATAATCTGAATAGAATACATTAGAGTAAATATGAAGAGATACATTCCAATTAGAAATCTGAAGAGATTTGATTTATTAGAAAAGATTATGTTTGATAAAGTGCTAATAAAAAGAGATGTGAATGTTTATAGTGTTTGTGACCCAACATGCTTCATATTTCCTATATAGGTACATGTCACAATAGTCCACCACATAGGGAATGGTGTGCCACATGGGAGGTGATCAGCGTGCTGTATAACACTATCTACTAAACATTGAATCTGCTCCGTCATCACAGAGGGGTATAGCAGTATAGATCATGGTGTGTTATAAAAACAGCCTGCTGGAAAATCAATGTATTACGATACACACACACAGACACACACACACACACACACAAGGATGTGTTTCATAACGCAGGGCGGTAGAGGGCTGGTGGATGGTATATTGTCTGATCACCCCCCCAAAGAGCAGCCCAGTGCGAGGCTTTACTGGAATGACAGTGTGCTGAAAATGATGGAATGGTTGCTGTGTCAAAGAAACAGAACCGTCCAGTGGTACCTAAAGATCATCACACAATCAATAAAAGAATCAGTGCATCAATGTTCAGCCAGCTGGGCCTTGGACCCAAACAGCATCCTACTCCATACCTAGTGCATTGCTTTGACCAGGTCCTGCAGCAGTCTGGAGAACAGCAGTGTGTTATGTAGGGAGCAGTGTGCCATTGTACAGCACAGCATGAAGGCAGAGATTTTTCCCTGAATGACATACAGGCAATAAGAGACACCAGGAGAGAGACACCGGTTAAGTGCTCTGTAAAGTGGCCAGTCCAGAGCTTGGGGGGGGGGGCAAACAGCGAAATGAAAGGTACCATTCTGAAATTAAGGTTAAAAGCGTTCCATTATTAATGTATTCCCAGATTGCCCTGAGACAAGCCATTATGCTAAGCCATGGCCTTCCCTTACATGTAACCCACATTTTCTTTTATACTGAGACGTAACTATATTAAAACATTTTTATTAGCGGTAGCAATGTATTATCTGCTAATTACCCAACTAAATAAATGTACTTAATTACTGAATAACCCAAACTTAGATCAGATACATCCTATGTCCTTTTAAAGTAATATTGAGATAGAAATCTCTGGAATCTACCTGCAGCTAATTCAACTGATAAGACATAAAGTTTCACACCTGCCTACATTCTTATACCTTTATTTCAATAAGACTGATAGTCTTACAGCTGGGCCCTACGTATACATGTTTAGACACACAGTTTAGGAAAAAGTATTAAAAATAACAGAGAAAAAAACAGACAAAGAGAACAGACCAAACAAGATGATGACAGAGAGCAGAAGACAAAACACAACGCTTTAAACACAGGTGTTATTCCCTTAGAGGCCTCAAGTTGTAGTGGATATTGGGCCTGGCAATGACTGTGGTTCCTTAGGTCAAACCCAAGGACTGTGGTTCCTTAGGTCAAACCCAAGGACTGTGGTTCCTTAGGTCAAACCCAAGGACTGTGGTTCCTTAGGTCAAACCCAAGGACTGTGGTTCCTTAGGTCAAACCCAAGGACTGTGGTTCCTTAGGTCAAACCCAAGGACTGTGGTTCCTTAGGTCAAACCCAAGGACTGTGGTTCCTTAGGTCAAACCCAGGCATGGGATCTTTGCTGAAATCAATGATTTTACAGCCAATAATGGAAACAGATTTTCTAAACAAATGCAATGCACTTGTCGTCACACAGTAGAAATGCACAGTCCCCTTCAAC
The DNA here is from genome assembly GCA_016801105.1 of Esox niger. Taxonomy (NCBI): domain Eukaryota; kingdom Metazoa; phylum Chordata; class Actinopteri; order Esociformes; family Esocidae; genus Esox; species Esox niger. The sequence continues at coordinate 10,200 of JACXGJ010006576.1, read as the reverse complement.
ACATATATGCAGCTACTTGTTAAGTTTTATACTTTTGTCAGTGCATGGAATACAAGGGATTGCATTAGCCAAAGCAGTTACATGTTTCAGCAACAGATTGTTACATTCACACAGAGGTCATTCCTCTGATAGCACACAAACCTGCATTACAGAAAACAATCATGCAAGTTCCTCACTTCAAAGTGCATGTCAGAACAAAAACCAAACCATGACCTCTGGATATAACTGTGTCAAGGCAAAATATTACAGCATTGAAAGTCCTAGGAAAACCATTACTGTGAAATGATTTCTGAACCACTGAGACTAATCCTGGTCGTTCGGTCAAACTGAATAATTAGACAAGAAGTGCATTGGCCAGAACGGTCACCAAGAAACTAAAGTCTCTGAAACAGATCCAGAATTTCTCTGCAAAAATGGGAGAACCTGTCAGAAGGCCAGCCATCTCTGCAGAAATCAATCACCACATTCAATTCAATCAATCAGGCCATTATCATGGAGTGGCTAAAGGTATATGACATGCTGTCTGAAGGACTCTGAGGAACAGCAGAAACTATCAGAGAAACGTGTGAAACGATCAGCGAGGACAGTCAAAGTCCTCAAAGGGCTATTGCCCCCTCAAAGGGCTATTGCCCCCTCAAAGGGCTATTGCCCTCACAAAGGGCTATTGCCCCCTCAAAGGGCTATTGCCCCCTCAGGTATGCAATTTGTGCCCCCTCAGTTGTTTCCCCACATACAAAGTCAAACATATGAGTTTGACCCAGTCCAGTTGAAAGAGTCAACACGATGCAGATCATAAAGCAACAAGTTTCAATCGCCTTTAAAATATATACAGAGGGGAGAACAAGAGTTTGATACAATGCTGATTTTGCAGGTTTTCCGACTTACAAAGCATGTAGAGGTCTGTCATTTTTATCATAGGTACACTTCAACTGTGAGAGACGGAATCTAAAACAAAAATCCAGAAAATAACGTTGTATGATTTTTAAATAATTAATTTGCATTTTCTATTGGGTTCAGGTCTGGAGACTGGCTAGGCAACTCCAGGACCTTGACATGCATCTTACGGAGCCACTCCTTAGTTGCCCTGGCTGTGTGTTTTGGGTCGTTGTCATACTGGAAGACCCAGCCACGACCAATCTTCAATGCTCTTACTGAGGGAAGGAGGTTGTTGGCCAAGATCTCGCGATACATGGCCTCATCCATCCTCCCCTCAATACGGTGCAGTCGTCCTGTCCCTTTTGCAGAAAAGCATCCCCAAATAATGATGTTTCCACCTCCATGCTTCACGGTTGGGATGGTGTTCTTGGGGTTGTACTCATCCTTCTTCTTCCTCCAAACACGGCAAGTGGAGTTTAGACCAAAAAGCTCTATTTTTGTCTCATCAGATCACATGACCTTCGCCCATTCCTCCTCCGGATCATCCAGATGGTCTTTGGCAAACTTCAGACGGGCCTGGACATGGGCTGGCTTGAGCAGGGGGACCTTGCATGCACTGCAGGATTTTAATCCATGATGGCGTAGTGTGTAACTAATAGTTTTCTTTGAGACTGTGGTCCCAGCTCTCTTCAGGTCATTGACCAGGTCCTGCCGTGTAGTTCTGGGCTGATCCCTCACCTTCCTCATGATCATTGATGCCCCACTAGGTGAGATCTTGCATGGAGCCCCAGACCGAGGGAGATTGACCGTCACCTTGAACTTCTTCCATTTACTAATAATTACGCCAACAGTTGTCGCCTTCTCACCAAGCTGCTTGTCTATTGTTCTGTAGCCCATCCCAGCCTTGTGCAGGTCTAAAATGTTATCCCTGATGTCCTTACACAGCTCTCTGATCTAGGCCATTGTGGAGAGGTTGGAGTCTGTTTGATTGAATGTGTGGACAGTTGTCTTTTATACAGGTAACGAGTTCAAACTGTTGCAGTTAATACAGGTAATGAGTGGAGAACAGGAGGGCTACTAAAAGAAAAAACAACAAGTCTGTGAGAGCTGGAATTCTTACTGATTGGAAGGTGATCAAAAGCTTATGTCATGCAATAAAATGCAAATTAATTATTAAACAATCCTACAATGTCTCCCATAGAGAGAAGCTCAGTCATCCGTGAGGAACTCAGAGTAGAGCCACTGCTCCTTTGCATTGAAAGGAGCCAGTGGAGGTGGGTCGGGCATCTGGTAAGGATGCCCTCAGGATGTCTCCCGAGGGAGGTTTTCCAGGCACGTCCAGCTGGGAGGAGACCTCCAGGTAGGTCCAGGACTAGGTGGAGAGATTATATTTCGAGGTAGAGCTGGCAAATATAGCTTGTGTAAGGGAAGTTTGGGGTCCCCTGCTGGAGCTGCTGCCCCCGTGACCTGACAATGGATAAGCGGATGAAGATGAAAAGACAATGAGATTTTCTGGATTTATGTTTTAGATTCTGTCTCTCACAGTTGACGTGCACCTATGATACAAATTACAGACCTCTACATGCTTTGTAAGTTGGAAAACCTGCAAAATCAGCAGTGTATTAAATACTTGTTCTCCCCACTGTATATAGAAGTCCCCTCCAAAAGTATTGGAACAGCAAAGCAAATTCCTTTGTTTTTGTTGGTCACTGAAGACATTTGGATTTAAGATCAAAAGATGAGTAGGAGACAAGAGTTCAGAATTTCTGCTTTAATTTCCTGGTATTCACATCTAGATGTGTTAAACAACTTAGGAAATATAACAGCTTGTATTAGACCACAGCATTTTCAGGTGAGCAAAATAATGGAACAAATTATCTTAAAGTAAATAACATTAAATATATGTTGGCATAACCCTTGATTGCAATAACTGCCTCAAGCCTGCGACCCATCGACATCACCAAACAGTTGCATTCTTAATTTGTGATGCGATTCCAGGCTTTTTCCACAGCTTCTTTCAGTTGTTGTTCGTATCGGGGTGTTTCTCCCTTCAGTCGCTATTGGGTTAAGGTCAGGTGATTTACTTGGCCAGTCAAAAATCTTCCACTTTTTACCCCTGATGAAGTCCTTTGTTTTGTTGGCTATGTGCTTTAGGTCATTGTCCTGCTGCATGATAAACCCGATTAGTTTCAATGCATTTCTCCATAAATTGGCAGACAACATTTTTCTTTACACTCCTGAATGAATTCTGTTGCTACCATCATCAGTTACAGCATCAATAATAATTCATGAGCCTGTTCCAGAAGCAGCCATGCACGCCCAAGCCATGACATTACCTCCACCATGCTTCACAGATGTGCTTGTATGCTTCGGATAATAAGCAGTTCCTTTCTCCACACTTTGGCCTTTCCATCAGTTTGGTAGAGATTAATCTTGGTCTCATCAGTCCATAAGATTGTGTTCCAGAACTTTTGCGGCTGATCTCTGTACATCTTTGCAAATTTTGATCTGGCCTCCCAATTCTTACTGCTGATGAGTGGTTTGCATCTTGTGGTGTGGCCTCTATATTTCTGCTCTCTGAGTCTTCTTCGAACAGTGGATTGTGATCCCTTCATCCCTGCACTGTGGAGATCGTTGGCGATGTCACTTACTGATGTTTTGGGGGTTTTCTCACAATATTTCTCTCATCAACTACTGTTGTTCTCCTTGGCCGACCTTTTAGATGTCTGTTGCTCAGTAAAAACTGCATGCAGTCATTTTACACTATTTTGGGACAATTTTGTGAGTGGCCTTCAGTTGTCTTCCTTCTTTAGGTGTGTATTCTCCAGGTCAACAACTGTAACATATATCCTGTTACCCACCTTAAATACTGTTGTAATCTGCAGTTCACCTACAGTAACATATACAGTACTATATCCAACAATTTGTTGCACACTTAAACCGCTATAACTTGCTTATCATATTCCGGTGACCTCTGAACTCTATGAGCTAATAGTTGCATGTGAGATAATCACCTCATATGCCCCAGCCCCATTCACAAGCTTGTTGTCGGAGATTACATTTTAATTAAAGCAAATGTACACGAGAGGCAGCGGTAAGAAATGTTGTATTGTGGCTTTGCTGTAGTGGTCCTGAACGAGCTGGTTGTTGTTTCAATCTACACTATTGTCATTCAAACTGACTGGTTGTCTATTCGATTCATCCAGGTTGCTATGGGCTTTGGGCTGGCAGCCAGTCTCTGTAATTGGTGTTAGCGCTGTCCTTGATTCTGAATGGAGAACATCATCTGGCTCATCAACCAAGAGCACCCACACAACATGCTACACTTGTAACCCAACTACCAGACCATTGTTCATGAAGGGGAACTGCTGTAATCATGACACTGATGATTTATTTATTTATGTCACACACTAGACACTGTTTTGCAAACTCTTTCTGCTTGGCTTTCTAGATAACAGAAGCCACCTACACTAAGAACACTTTCTGAAATTCTTACTGAAGCCAGAGAGACAATTAACCAGCTGCGTTTGTTGTTCTTTTTACACTCAGAATCAAGAGCAGTAGTTTGCTGCATTATTTTGCCAATATCAAAAAATGATTTTCTAACATGTTCTATTATATAAGAGATTGCTATTTAAAATAATAAATTACATAATGGATTTCAGTTCAAGACAGACAGCAACATTAGAAGAAATCTAAAGTTGCAAACTGTGGTATATGCTCAAAGGCCTGAGGGGTGTGGTATATGCTCAAAGGCCTGA